>BMAO01012655.1:0-27434 GCA_019973975.1 Trichonephila clavata | reverse complement strand
GTCTCATCGAATGTTATCGCAAATTTCTGTTTTTAGCAGCTAGGTGTTTTTAATATAATTTCCTCCAGTTCTTTTATGGGCCGGTAGCTCAGTTGTCAATTTATCAGATCATGACTGGCGTGTCATGAATTCGATCCCAGTATCACTAAACACCCTCCGTGTAGGGGAGCGTTGCACGCTAAATCTGTCGATAGCCCAAAAATCCTCTCATTGGTGTGGTTGTTAGGAAAGAGAGGTGTTAGCTCAGGTGTCATCCGTGTCACTTGACCGTGGTTCAAAATTACGTGTTCCGTCGTCAAAAGCCCTCGTGTAGCTGAACAGTCTGACGTTAATATTCACTTACTCTCTCTAGAATTTGTTTTTTTCTTTTCGCAATATATTTTGGCAAAAGCAGATCCACATTATAGGTTTAAACATCTTTTTCAATTCCTAATATTAGTTCACTCTCTCCCTATATTTATCTTGTTCAAATTTTCAATAGTTTGTAAAATGCATGTTGAATCCCTCAATTGAGCTGAAATTTTATATGCACACTTATTTTGGATTACAATACATTAATTGAATTTTATTAATAAAATATTATTGATTAACACTAATTATTCAAAAAATTACAAATACAGCCAAGTAGGCATCATTTAGCGACCAACCGACCATTTTGGTGACTTAATTCCAAACTAGGAAAATGTTTTTTTCACACATTTTAAAGCACTCATTTGAGATGAAATTTTCTATACGGTATTGTTTTGGGTAACAATACGATAATTTAATTATAATTAATTAAAATTAACTAAATGAAATTGTCTGCCTTATCTTTAAGGGTATTCCAGGCCGCATTTGCAACGACAGTGGTTATCCGAATGGCTGTTGTGTCTGTAGGTTCAATTCCTGCTCCTGAACTGCTGTTTTTTTTTTTTTACCAAATGCAACAAGTTTTTGAATTTTTTTAGGTACCAGGCAATATTTAAAATTCTTTTATTTAACAATTTGCTTAAAAATTATTAAATACTGATGGAATTGTTTCATTATATTGCCATAAAATAAATATATGTTACTCATTCATAAACTTTTCGTGTTATGTAATGGTATGAGATGAGTCACCTTACAAAGTATCCAAACACGCAAATAAAATGAACACAGAACATGTTGTTATCCTTTTATGATGTTTCTAATTTCTGAATCTAACATTTAAATGGAGTGTAAGCATTTAACATCTTGAAATCTAATGCTTATAATGTGAATAAAAATATTTAACATATACTGTAATCTTAAGCGTAAAACATAACTATACACAAAATGGATTATTGCTAAACTTATACTTGTTCTTTTTACAGAAATGCCAGAAATTTCGATGTTGAACATAGCGTGAATCCGAGAAACAGCCAATTCACTAGAAAACTGATTTGGTATTATACCAGTCATTTAAAGTATAAGTCATGAATGTGAAAAATATGAATTTACATGCTTATCTGGAATTTCGCGAGTATAATTTATTGCCATATGGTAACGTTTATTCAGTTTTGAATTCAAATCTACGACTACAGCCGCCCATCCGGTATAGTGGTCAGTGAAGCTGACTGCGTGCGTAGGACTATTTCGATCCGGAAAGCATGTATGTTTGTGTTGTAATCCTTTGTTCTGTCTGTGTTGTATGCCTCTGTGTTATACATTGCGTCTACGACTACACAAGTATTTAACAGAAGATGCACTCACGGTAACGATTGCTTGCTACTATTTTGGTCTAAGGAGAAATTATTGTATTATGCTTACAATCATGACGAAGTGGTAAGTCGAAAGAGAATATTATTTACAAACATCAATGAGCGGTAATAAGTAGTTTTTTTTTTTTTTTGTCAATTTTGTTAGAAGTGTATTACAAGAAGCCACATTCGGCTGAGGAGATAGTAATCTGTGTCTCACTGTGGTGATGGTAAATAAGGTTCCTGTTTTGAATAAGACGTTTTGAGGTAACACGTAGTTACACGTAGAAAACAACGAATAAACTCTCTCTTGATGCAGTGGAATGCAATAAAAGTAATTTAGAATATAATTTTCTACATCTAATTTAACAGTTATAAAAATAATTTATACATAATATATCACTTTATTGTTTGAAAAATGCATTTGTTTTCCTTCAAGACAATTTACACATTCTAAATGTATAGCCATTTTGAATATTTTTAACACAGTCACTAAAATTATCAATAAAAAAAATATCTAATTTATTCACAGCTATCTCAACAAATAATATTAACAAACGATGAAAAGAAAGCATAAGGGAAAATATATTACGTTCAAGAATACCTAAAGATTTTGGTCTCGTGGATTTCTGAATCCTTTGTAAAAGGCGGCCACTTGTCTGTTTCTATTGGTGCGGTATTGGAGTATTGAAAAAGAAAAGAGATATGTTGTTCAAACTTATTAAAATAATGAAAGGTACTTTAAGACTTAGATACACCAGAATTCTACACAGAAAGCAACAGCAAATAATTCAAAGCTAGCACCTGAAAACCTTCAGTTTTTATAATGTAACAAAATGGAGCGAAAATTACTTTTCCAGATGGCTAGGTTGTAATAAATCCAAAAAAGTTTAAAAAGTACGCCTAATCACGCTTTCTACAGTATTTTAGACTTTTCTGCCATGATCGCTTGCTTCATATTCAATTGATCATCTTGAAAAAGTTTTAACGCGAACCTTTATCCGAACAGTAGCAAATGCAACAAGACCGGACTGTGTATAAATATCAGTAAGAAAAGCGGGAAAAGAATAAATATGATCCTAATTAAAAATCTACATAATCGTAAGAAATCAAAGGCTAAGTAAATGTCACACAAATATTTGAAATGAAATATGTTTCTGCAAAAATGACGCATGACAAATGTAAAAAGTTAACGGCGTTGGTTGTAGTGCTTGTATAAATAAAATAAGTTATTACTTCTGTTTATGTATTATATTTTACATATGATATATTTTCATATAATAACTTTTATAATTTCATATCTCCTTGCAAAATTATGTTTGTATTATTGATGTAATGTTTCTCGTATGATTGATGCTTAATGCAAATTCTTTGCTTAATATCGAACAATGTCAAAATGACACAAGGTCATCGTTTCAGAATTTGACAAGATTTATGAAGATCTAGAGAGTATTAAAAAGTTCATATTCTTTTCAAAAATTAAATCCTTCTATTCATAAATATTAACAAAAACAAAAAGCTAAAATTGAAATCGTGAATTTGTAACTATATATATACTTATAGCTAAGCCTAATTTGAACGTTTTAAGATAAAAATGGATTGCTTTGAAAAAAATATGTTTGTACATTTTTTATAGAACACCAGGAGCTTCTCACTGAACATAAAGGATTTAGACTAACAATTAAAAAATATAACAATTATTTGCTGTACATGATTAACTTTTCGAACGAAGTGTGAATAATAATGTGGCTTATTTGAATTTACAGACTAAGCTGTTGGTATTTTTAGTGCAATAACATTCTACTATGTAATAGTGTTTGGCTGATTCAGGACTCGTAACCATGACTCCTATAAAATTTTGCGAACGATGCTCATACCGTAATAGACGCTCAGCGAATGAGTTCTAAGGATAAAATCGCTGAACAGACTTGAAATCATAATGAAGGGGAACATTGAGTGTGAAACATACACATTCTCTCTTTTTTAACCCATATATATACACTTGCTAGTAAAAGTTTGCGTTCACCCAGAACAAATCATACAACAAAGGTAAAATTTAATAGAAATATAATTTTTGTTCCAATAAAATTTCATGAATTTGTCTACCATTAATTAAATATTGCACAGCAAAGAATTCGAAAATTCTGAATTAAAACTACGTAAAATAAAGGGAGTTTTCTAGCTAAGCACACAAACAGTAAGCAGAAAAAGTGTGCGTTAACTATTTGACTAGACTATTTGAAATTAACTAGAGCTTACAACAAAGGTTCCAAACCAACTACACATTCCAGTTGGCCTTCAACACATGTCTTTCAATCTCTCTCTCTTATATATATATGCACATTCTTCTTTTTTGACCTATAAATTTTGCATAGTTCTATAATTATAGCCCCTTTTCCATTGAAGCAGGTTACAAAAAAGGGATTAAGGTAGGATATAGTGTATTGCTGCTATGATAAACGATGGTAGTTATCCTATTCATTTATCGGCTGCTTTATAAATTTCTTGATTTTGTACAGGACCTTTTGAAATAATACATAATATAATCATTATTTGAATATGTTACATGTGGTGGAATATATAAGAGAAAAGTAGGGAGTCCTTCAGAGATTTTGAAATATATATAATATAAGGAAATGTAAAAAAATATAAAATCCATGTTGTATGTCTCGTAAATGTGAAACAGATTTTTTTTATACTATTCCTAAACTTAACAACTCAGAATAAAATTTATTTCCTTTAATATTATTTTCGAATTTAAAAAAAATTAACTTAAATATTGCTTGAAAATATTTTTAAATTCATTTTCCGGAAAGAATGAGAAAAAGAAAGTACACAAGAAAGAATAATACTGCGTTCAGGATGGCCGAGTGGTTATGGCATCGGACTTCAACAATGTTTGCAAAATATGGCCACACCTTGTTTTCGACATGGAGTATTAAAACAGAAATTGGTATTTGTGTAGTGGGGAGGGCTTTTGACACGGTATTGATAAAAAGAATGAAAGGCAAAAAAAAATAATAAAGCTAACATTTAATTGTGTGGCTCATTTCAGAGATCGGCAGACCGAATCATATCGGCAATTGCAGAAGCCACTGGAAAGATGGCAAGCATTAGATTCCGCAGTACTGTTTGAAATGGCTGTATTCGAATCCAGGGAGTGGCCGCCTTTGCGAACTTGGTGGTTATCCGGTTGACTGTTGTGTCGGTAGGTTCGATTCCTGCTCCTGAACAGCCATTTTTTTATGTATAAAATTTGAAATAGCAAATTTATAGATATTAAATATTTAAAATTAAATTTATCTAATATCTTTTTACTACCATATCCTGCTACCATATCCGACTTTTAAATTCTGACAAAATGTGTGTTTCATTCTATTACTGTAAAATAAATATATACTATTGAATTATAAATTTTAATTGTTATGTGACTGTACTTTCGTATATGTGAATTTTTTTAATACGATAATAAATTGAATTAAAATACTTCTTTATCTTTTTTGTACATTTTCAATTCATGAACTAATAAATTAATTGGTATATAAGCATTCCCCCTTTTTTTTTTGTTTAACCCTTTCAGGTCCAGTGAAAGCAGAAACAAACGTTTCCCTAGCACCGCACGATTCGAGAGTATACGCACGCATGGGACCGGGCAAATCTCAATACTAAGCCTAATTTCATTTAAAATTCATATAAAATCTTTAATGCAAACAAATATGCTAAAATTTACAAGTTACTGTCACTGAGATAATATCTGAATAAATAGCACAAAAATTTTTCGCTATATTTAAAAAAAAGTAATAGCGAATTTTAAGAACCCTGTTTTCATTTTAATAAAAAAAAAGTACTCTCTATTTTCTCTCTTTTGCCTATGATGATTAAAATAAAAAGTCGCAAAACTTACAAAATGTTAACTGTAGAAAATACGAAACGATAAATTTACTTTTACATAAACTGGTTGTGGTTTGAGCTAAAAAATACAAATAATATATATATTTTAAAATTTGAATTAATCATCTTGTATTGCTTATATCCTTCGTAATATCACATTAGTATTATATTTTCTGCTGTTATGGTTTTGACAACTCTGGTGGCGAGATCAATGAAAAAGAGTTGTTTGTTCTTACTGAATTAAAAATGAGTCTCACTAAGAACGATTGATTCTTTTTCTTTAAAAATGAGTCATTGCGTTTTTACAATGAGCATCTGCTTTTTAAATTTTTTTTTGGAATAAAAGTTCTTGTTGTATATACCAGCGAAAAATAAAATAAATACTGGAACTATTATTATTAATGTCTGATGCCCAGTAAATTAATAAGATTTCCAACTTACTCATAATATAAAGGGAAATCTAGCGCTCTCTAAATCATGGACTTTCAAATGTCCAATTTTCTCCGCAGAGCTAAGCATTAGCAGTTGTTTACATTCATAAAATATCCCGGATCTCTGTAGTTAAAAAAAAAAATCGGAGCCGAAAACACACAGTAAAGCTCAAAGTTTTGTGAAATATTATTTGAAAAAAGAAATGAACTTTAACCACCATTTAGTGCCTTGTAAAAATTAATATAAAAACGTTCCAAACTCAAATCACACTGGTGTGTTAATTAATCAATTGTTCCTCCGCAATAGGGACAAAAAAATTTTTTCGAGAGGTTTTAGCTTTTTATGTTCCATTAATTTATAAAATAACTTTTAAATTGTTTAATTTTTACTTTAACAGTCTATCCTTATTTATTTCATGGTATAACTAGGTAAAGTATAAAATCCTTTATCTATTATATACTTTAACTGACTGGTTTTGTTATTTCATGAAATACCTAATTATTCTGTGAAAAAACTGAATTATACACTCTAACGGTAACACATATAAAAGAGAATCTTCAAAAATTTCAAAACTCACTTCAACATTTGAAAGTCTTAGGGAATAAAAACACATCTTCAAAATCAAGTCTGAGAAAAACACATTTAAAATTTGTAAATCGTAAGCTAAATATTAATATCTATAGCTCTAATTTTTACTTTGTTAATTTTCAATTTATGTAATCCATTAAAATACTACTTTAATTAAATAGGGTTGAAAATATTTGATTTAATTCACAGTCTGTTCTTTTATTCTACAGAAGGTCTCTCACACTTTATCGAAAGATTTTGAGATAGCTAATTTATTCTGTATCATTTGCGGAAATTTCTTTCTGGTAGCCGTCATTCTTAGCAATAATTCTATCTCGAAATTTCAATAAAAGTAAACTTTTTCTTAGTAATGTTATACCAAACCGTCTTTCAAAGACCGAATCCATTTCGTATTGTTATTCCCGTCAGTTGAGCAATAGAAAATTGATCTTTTATTACAGTCACTTAAATATACCCATGCCTCATAGAGTGCTACAAAAAATTTCTGCATTCAGCAGCTCGCTGTTTTTCATATAATACTCTATACTAATTTGTTTTTCTTTCCGTGATATGTTTTGGGAAAGCAAATAAACATTATACGTTTAAGCATCTTTTTTTAACATTAAATCTTTATGAATGATTCTACTTACAATGAATGCCGGCTGGGTGACGGTGTTGGTTTGTCGCTGGCCTTTTGCACCGAATACTGCGGGTTTGACCCCGGCCCAAGTCGGTGGATTTTCGTGATACAGAAAATTTGACAGATAATCAGACATGCCGTAAAATCGTATGATTATACGGCATTAAAAATATCCCTATAGTGTGTTTGGTTTAGGCACTCTCGGCAAAATTAAATCCTGGTGCATATTTGCATTGTCAGAGCTCAGGTGCCTCCCTCTGGGGAGGAAACTGGGCGTTAAAATTACCTGCTGCAATTGGTATCCACCTATACGGCGCCGTATCAAAGAGTGATACCAGCTGTTTGGGATGTACTAGGTCTGCCATGGTAAAAATACAAATCCGCAGCCCCATTGGATAAAAAACAAACTTACAATGAATCCTATACCATGAATCAGTCAGCAGATTTTTTTTTATGATCAAATACTTCACTTTATTGATATGTTTCCACGTTTGAACAGACTTATGATGAGGTTTCGTGGTTAAGTTTTCATTTTTATCAACTGAATGTTTTTTTATTAAAATTTTACATATTATTAATATTCGTTTTTGAAATTCAATAACCGAGATTTTTTCACCGTTTTAAAATCTTCTAATACGAATATACGAAGCGCAGTAACGTAACTTTCGAGCCATCTATTAATTTTAAGAGTTCTTTACAAATTAAATCTTTTATATTAAATTCAAATCACAAAAAGAAACATTAACAAATTATTATTCTGAAGTTGTCAAAATCTTACCTCCAAATGCAAGTGTAAAAATAAATTACAAATCATTTCCATAAAGTACGAGGGATCCTCTGTATGGATAGCATCCATTTTGGCGAAAGATTGTTAAGCGTAATCTAAACATATTATTTTCTCAATAGATTTGAAACACAAAACTCTAGTACAAAATAATAATCATACAAACTGAGTTTGGAATGCAGATTTACATTTAATGCTGGCTTGTGCAGAACTTCTTAATATTTTTCAGTTTTAAATCGGCTAAGATTAGCAAATTTGATTTTTTGTTGCGTGACTGTAAAGATAAGTATGCTATAGTACTATAATTTTGTTTGTTACATCATTGAAATATATATTTTCATCTGCAATATTTGTGTGTATTCAGGACACCTATATTTTAAGTTTCATTGTAGTATCAGCTGAAGGCTGACTTTTAGATATATTATATTTAGTAGTATTGCATTACTTACTTAGATCGTGTCTCATAGCAACCCGAAAACGTTTTCACCGTTTCTTTTCTGAATATGAGAAAATTAATAAAAGCAAAAGAGGAAGCTTTTAAGTTATATAATCTACACTAATTATCATAACTTAAGGAAAAATCACAACGATAGTAATAACTCGCCAAAAAATAAGCCAGCAATAAAATTTGAATAAGTTGGTACGCAAAATAGGGCTGAAAGATACTACATTATGCAAAATAGTGTTCATGTAGCTGGAATGCGTCATCTGTGAGGATCATAAAATTTGATATCTCAGAGCAAGGCAGCAATTGTTGATGTGTGTCTGAAAAAAGAAATCTGGTATAGCGAAATTCTAACAATAACCTCCAGACATATATCAATTGAACGTAGAACTGCGATGGCGAGCTATTAAATGATTAAAGACAGGACAGAGTCAGATAGATGTGTCTAGAATATGTGGCTGGATGGGAGTCCACCTGAGTTTCATAGACTTTTGCAACAATTTCTAAACACGGCTTCAACATCCAGAAGTTTCAGACAAGGAGGTTCATGCACTACCACAAGTACAGATTACTTATATTTGTCATTATGCGCACGGAGTAATACGTAGATCTGCAACTCCACCTGAACTCAGATCATCCATCACTGCAAGCTCAGGAATGTTTGCACCAAGCTCAACCGTGCGTCGAAGACTTCTCGAACGTGGTTTTTATGCTAGGCGACCTGCCATTTGCGTCCAGCGCACATCACGCCATATGTGGAAACGTTTGCAATGGCCACTTAGACATGTGTGCACTGGATGCAAAATCAATGGAGGGCTGTTCTTTTTTACAGATGTCTCCAGAAAGATCCAGGACTTTTTTTTTGTTTGAAACTCAGAATGGATAAATATAAATCAGTTAGAGCACATTTGAATTTAAAATGAACTGACACCCTATATGCGCGAATAATTCTAATTTCGAATTTATTTTCATATAGAGATAAGATGAAATATATGTAAGCTTTTTAATCTTTTGAACCTTTGAAATCGCGAGTTCTTGTACGACATAAGATCGTGGTTCTCAATTTTAGATAAATAAACCAAAAACTCAAAAAGAAACCTGTGTTTCAGTGTGTTTGTAGTAGCTAAAAGTCTTTAATATAAAAAAAAATTGCAATTTTGGATGAAATATAAAACATATTTAATATAATTTCTGTAAACAATTAGAACTCCAAACTATGGATTAAATTTGGCTTACCTCTAATTTCAAATTTTTGGAATCGAAGTTAATATATGTACAATGCTTTTGAAGAGCTTTATGTGGGAGAGAAATTTATTTTATAGAGACGGGAAAATTTCTATGGAAATTGAATATTTTTTGTAAATATGTGTAAATGTAATAGTCCAATCCGGAGGCAGTTAACAATATAGCGCGTAAAATTACATAAATACAATGCAACATCCGAAGAGTACTAGGCCACCTCCTTATTGCCATTGAAAGTCTCGAGAAGCATGCGGAAAAGCATAATCTAGTCGAAAAAATTGCCCCTACAAGACCAGTTATGAAAGGCTCCATGTGAGTTAGCTCAATATCAGAAACATTATTCTAGACCATTTAAGGTTCCATATACTACATTTAGAGTAGATCGGATATCAGACAATTACTTGTATTGTACTAGCAGTGTGTCACACGGCAGGTTGAAAATATTTTTAAATTCATTTTCCGGAAAGAATGAGAAAAAGAAAGTACACAAGAAAGAATAATACTGCGTTCAGATGGCCGAGTGGTTATGGCATCGGACTTCAACAATGTTTGCAAAATAAGGCCACGCCTTGTTTTCGACATGGAGTATTAAAACAGAAATTGGTATTTGTGTAGTGGGGAGGGCTTTTGACACGGGATTGATAAAAAGAATGAAAGGCAAAAAAAAAATAATAAAGCTAACATATAATTGTGTGGCTCATTTCAGAGATCGGCAGACCGAATCATATCGGCAATTGCAGAAGCCACTGGAAAGATGGCAAGCATTAGATTCCGCAGTACTGTTTGAAATGGCTGTATTCGAATCCAGGGAGTGGCGGCCTTTGCGAACTTGGTGGTTATCCGGTTGACTGTTGTGTCGGTAGGTTCGATTCCTGCTCCTGAACAGCCATTTTTTTATGTATAAAATTTGAAATAGCAAATTTATAGATATTAAATATTTAAAATTAAATTTATCTAATATCTTTTTACTACCCTCTCCTGCTACCATATCCGACTTTTAAATTCTGACAAAATGTGTGTTTCATTCTATTACTGTAAAATAAATATATACTATTGAATTATAAATTTTAATTGTTATGTGACTGTACTTTCGTATATGCGAATTTTTTTAATACGATAATAAATTGAATTAAAATACTTCTTTATCTTTTTTGTACATTTTCAATTCATGAACTAATAAATTAATTGGTATATAAGCATTCCTCCTTTTTTTTTGTTTAACCCTTTCAGGTCCAGTGAAAGCAGAAACAAACGTTTCCCTAACACCGCACGATTCGAGAGTATACGCACGCATGGGACCGGGCAAATCTCAATACTAAGCCTAATTTCATTTAAAATTCATATAAAATCTTTAATGCAAACAAATATGCTAAAATTTACAAGTTACTGTCACTGATAATATCTGAATAAATAGCACAAAAAATTTTCGCTATATTTAAAAAAAAGTAATAGCGAATTTTAAGAACCCTGTTTTCATTTTAATAAAAAAAAGTACTCTCTATTTTCTCTCTTTTGCCTATGATGATTAAAATAAAAAGTCGCAAAACTTACAAAATGTTAACTGTAGAAAATACGAAACGATAAATTTACTTTTACATAAACTGGTTGTGGTTTGAGCTAAAAAATACAAATAATATATATATTTTAAAATTTGAATTAATCATCTTGTATTGCTTATATCCTTCGTAATATCACATTAGTATTATATTTTCTGCTGTTATGGTTTTGACAACTCTGGTGGCGAGATCAATGAAAAAGAGTTGTTTGTTCTTACTGAATTAAAAATGAGTCTCACTAAGAACGATTGATTCTTTTTCTTTAAAAATGAGTCATTGCGTTTTTACAATGAGCATCTGCTTTTTAAATTTTTTTTTTGGAATAAAAGTTCTTGTTGTATATACCAGCGAAAAATAAAATAAATACTGGAACTATTATTATTAATGTCTGATGCCCAGTAAATTAATAAGATTTCCAACTTACTCATAATATAAAGGGAAATCTAGCGCTCTCTAAATCATGGACTTTCAAATGTCCAATTTTCTCCGCAGAGCTAAGCATTAGCAGTTGTTTACATTCATAAAATATCCCGGATCTCTGTAGTTAAAAAAAAAAAATCGGAGCCGAAAACACACAGTAAAGCTCAAAGTTTTGTGAAATATTATTTGAAAAAAGAAATGAACTTTAACCACCATTTAGTGCCTTGTAAAAATTAATATAAAAACGTTCCAAACTCAAATCACACTGGTGTGTTAATTAATCAATTGTTCCTCCGCAATAGGGACAAAAACTTTTTTCGAGAGGTTTTAGCTTTTTATGTTCCATTAATTTATAAAATAACTTTTAAATTGTTTAATTTTTACTTTAACAGTCGATCCTTATTTATTTCATGGTATAACTAGGTAAAGTATAAAATCCTTTATCTATTATATACTTTAACTGACTGGTTTTGTTATTTCATGAAATACCTAATTATTCTATGAAAAAAACGGAATTATACACTCTAACGGTAACACATATAAAAGAGAATCTTCAAAAATTTCAAAACTCACTTCAACATTGGAAAGTATTAGGGAATAAAAACACATCTTCAAAATCAAGTCTGAGAAAAACACATTTAAAATTTGTAAATCGTAAGCTAAATATTAATATCTATAGCTCTAATTTTTACTTTGTTAATTTTCAATTTATGTAATCCATTAAAATACTACTTTAATTAAATTGGGTTGAAAATATTTGATTTAATTCACAGTCTGTTCTTTTATTCTACAGAAGGTCTCTCACACTTTATGGAAAGATTTTGATAGCTAATTTATTCTGTATCATTTGCGGAAATTTCTTTCTGATAGTCATTCTTAGAATAAGTCATTCTTAGCAATAATTCTATCTCGAAATTTCAATAAAAGTAAACTTTTTCTTAGTAATGTTATGCCAAACCGTCTTTCAAAGTCCGAATCTATTTCGTATTGTTATTCCCGTCAGTTGAGCAATAGAAAATTGATCTTTTATTACAGTCACTTAAATATACCCATGCCTCATAGAGTGCTACAAAAAATTTCTGCATTCAGCAGCTCCCTGTTTTTCATATAATACTCTATACTAATTTGTTTTTCTTTCCCTGATATGTTTTGGGAAAGCAAATAAACATTATACGTTTAAGCATCTTTTTTTAACATTAAATCTTTATGAATGATTCTAATTACAATGAATGCCGGCTGGGTGACGGTGTTGGTTTGTCGCTGGCCTTTTGCACCGAATACTGCGGGTTTGACCCCGGCCCAAGTCGGTGGATTTTCGTGATACAGAAAATTTGACAGATATTCAGACATGCCGTAAAATCGTATGATTATACGGCATTAAAAATATCCCTATAGTGTGTTTGGTTTAGGCACTCTCGGCAAAATTAAATCCTGGTGCATATTTGCATTGTCAGAGCTCAGGTGCCTCCCTCTGTGGAGGAAACTGGGCGTTAAAATTACCTGCTGCAATTGGTATCCACCTATACGGCGCCGTATCAAAGAGTGATACCAGCTCTTTGGGATGTACTAGGTCTGCCATGGTAAAAATACAAATCCGCAGCCCCATTGGATAAAAAACAAACTTACAATGAATTCCTATACCATGAATCAGTCAGCAGATTTTTTTTTTATGATCAAATACTTCACTTTATTGATATGTTTCCACGTTTGAACAGACTTATGATGAGGTTTCGTGGTTAAGTTTTCATTTTTATCAACTAAATGTTTTTTCATTAAAATTTTATATATTATTAATATTCGTTTTTGAAATTCAATAACCGAGATTTTTTCACCGTTTTAAAATCTTCTAATACGAATATACGAAGCGCAGTAACGTAACTTTCGAGCCATCTATTAATTTTAAGAGTTCTTTACAAATTAAATCTTTTATATTAAATTCAAATCACAAAAAGAAACATTAACAAATTATTATTCTGAAGTTGTCAAAATCTTACCTCCAAATGCAAGTGTAAAAATAAATTACAAATCATTTCCATAAAGTACGAGGGATCCTCTGTATGGATAGCATCCATTTTGGCGAAAGATTGTTAAGCGTAATCTAAACATATTATTTTCTCAATAGATTTGAAACACAAAACTCTAGTACAAAATAATAATCATACAAACTGAGTTTGGAATGCAGATTTTTATTAATGCTGGCTTGTGCAGAACTTCTTAATATTTTTCAGTTTTAAATCGGCTAAGATTAGCAAATTTGATTTTTTGTTGCGTGACTTTAAAGATAAGTATGCTATAGTACTATAATTTTGTTTGTTACATCATTGAAATATATATTTTCATCTGCAATATTTGTGTGTATTCAGGACACCTATATTTTAAGTTTCATTGTAGTATATCAGCTGAAGGCTGACTTTTAGATATATTATATTTAGTAGTATTGCATTACTTACTTAGATCGTGTCTCATAGCAACCCGAAAACGTTTTCACCGTTTTTTTTTCTTAATATGAGAAAATTAATAAAAGCAAAAGAGGACGCTTTTAAGTTATATAACCTACACCAATTATTCATAACTTAAGGAAAAATCACAAAGATAGTGATAGCTCGCCAAAAAATAAGCCAGCAATAAAATTTGAATAAGTTGGTACGCAAAATAGGGTTCTGAAGGATACTACATTATGTAAAATAGTGTTCATGTAGCTGGAATGCGTCATCTGTGAGGATCATAAAAATTGATATCTCAGAGCAAATCAACAATTGTTGATGTGTGTCTGAAAAAAGAAATCTGGTATAGCGAAATTCTAACAATAACCTCCAGACATATATCAATTGAACGTAGAACTGCGATGGCGAACTATTAAATGATTAAAGACAGGACAGAGTCAGATAGATGTGTCTAGAATATGTGGCTGGATGGGAGTCCACCTGAGTTTCATAGACTTTTGCAACAATTTCTAAACACGGCTTCAACATCCAGAAGTTTCAGACAAGGAGGTTCATGCACTACCACAAGTACAGATTACTTATATTTGTCATTATGCGCACGGAGTAATACGTAGATCTGCAACTCCACCTGAAGTCAGATCCTCCATCACTGCAAGCTCCGGAATGTTTGCACCAAGCTCAACCGTGCGTCGAAGACTTCTCGAACGTGGTTTTTATGCTAGGCGACCAGCCATTTGCGTCCAGCGCACATCACGCCATATGTGGAAACGTTTGCAATGGCCACTTAGACATGTGTGCACTGGATGCAAAATCAATGGAGGGCTGTTCTTTTTTACAGATGTCTCCAGAAAGATCCAGGACTTTTTTTTTCAAAACTCAGAATGGATAAATATAAATCAGTTAGACCACATTTGAATTTAAAATGAACTGACACCCTATATGCGCGAATAATTCTAATTTCGAATTTCTTTTCATATAGAGATAAGATGAAATATATGTAAGCTTTTTAATCTTTTGAACCTTTGAAATCGCGAGTTCTTGTACGACATAAGATCGTGGTTCTCAATTTTAGATAAATAAACCAAAAACTCAAAAAGGAACCTGTGTTTCAGTGTGTTTGTAGTAGCTAAAAGTCTTTAATATAAAAAAAAATTGCAATTTTGGATGAAATATAAAACATATTTAATATAATTACTGTAAACAATTAGAACTCCAAACTATGGATTAAATTTGGCTTACCTCTAATTTCAAATTTTTGGAATCGAAGTTAACATATGTACAATGCTTTTGAAGAGCTTTATGTGGGAGAGAAATTTATTTTATAGAGACGGGAATATTTCTATGGAAATTGAATATTTTTTGTAAATATGTGCAAATGGTAATAGTCCAATCCGGAGGCAGTTAACAATATAGCGTGTAAAATTACATAAATACAATGCAACATCCGAAGAGTAATAGGCCACCTCCTTATTGCCATTGAAAGTCTCGAGAAGCACGCGGAAAAGCATAATCTAGTCGAAAAAATTGCCCCTACAAGACCATTTATGAAAGGTTCCATGTGAGTTAGCTCAATATCAGAAACATTATTCTGGACATTTAAGGTTCCATATACTACATTTAGAGTAGATCGGATATCAGACAATTACTTGTATTGTACTAGCAGTGTGTCACACGGCAGGTTGAAAATATTTTTAAATTCATTTTCCGGAAAGAATGAGAAAAAGAAAGTACACAAGAAAGAATAATACTGCGTTCAGGATGGCCGAGTGGTTATGGCATCGGACTTCAACAATGTTTGCAAAATAAGGCCACACCTTGTTTTCGACATGGAGTATTAAAACAGAAATTGGTATTTGTGTAGTGGGGAGGACTTTTGACACGGGATTGATAAAAAGAATGAAAGGCAAAAAAAAAAATAATAAAGCTAACATTTAATTGTGTGGCTCATTTCAGAGATCGGCAGACCGAATCATATCGGCAATTGCAGAAGCCACTGGAAAGATGGCAAGCATTAGATTCCGCAGTACTGTTTGAAATGGCTGTATTCGAATCCAGGGAGTGGCCGCCTTTGCGAACTTGGTGGTTATCCGGTTGACTGTTGTGTCGGTAGGTTCGATTCCTGCTCCTGAACAGCCATTTTTTTATGTAGAAAATTTGAAATAGCAAATTTATAGATATTAAATATTTAAAATTAAATTTATCTAATATCTTTTTACTACCATATCCTGCTACCATATCCGACTTTTAAATTCTGACAAAATGTGTGTTTCATTCTATTACTGTAAAATAAATATATACTATTGAATTATAAATTTTAATTGTTATGTGACTGTAATTTCGTATATGCGAATTTTTTTAATACGATAATAAATTGAATTAAAATACTTCTTTATCTTTTTTGTACATTTTCAATTCATGAACTAATAAATTAATTGGCATATAAGCATTCCCTTTTTTTTTTTTGTTTAACCCTTTCAGGTACAGTGAAAGCAGAAACAAACGTTTCCCTAGCACCGCACGATTCGAGAGTATACGCACGCATGGGTCCGGGCAAATCTCAATACTAAGCCTAATTTCATTTAAAATTCATATAAAATCTTTAATGCAAACAAATATGCTAAAATTTACAAGTTACTGTCACTGATAATATCTGAATAAATAGCAGAAAAAATTTTCGCTATATTTAAAAAAAAGTAATAACGAATTTTAAGAACCCTGTTTTCATTTTAATAAAAAAAAAGTACTCTCTATTTTCTCTCTTTTGCCTATGATGATTAAAATAAAAAGTCGCAAAACTTACAAAATGTTAACTGTAGATAATACGAAACGATAAATTAACTTTTACATAAACTGGTTGTGGTTTGAGCTAAAAAATACAAATAATATATATAATTTAAAATTTGAATTAATCATCTTGTATTGCTTATATCCTTCGTAATATCACATTAGTATTATATTTTCTGCTGTTATGGATTTGACAACTCTGGTTACGAGATCAATGAAAAAGAGTTGTTTGTTCTTACTGAATTAAAAATGAGTCTCACTAAGAACGATTGATTCTTTTTCTTTAAAAATGAGTCATTGCGTTTTTACAATGAGCATCTGCTTCTTAAATTTTTTTTTTTGGAATAAAATTTCTTGTTGTATATACCAGCGAAAAATAAAATAAATACTGGAACTATTATTATTAATGTCTGATGCCCAGTAAATTCATAAGATTTCCAACTTACTCATACTATAAAGGGAAATCTAGCGCTCTCTAAATCATGAACTTTCAAATGTCCAATTTTCTCCGCAGAGCTAAGCATTAGCAGTTGTTTATTTTCATAAAATATCCCGGAACTCTCTGTAGTTAAAAAAAAAAATCGGAGCCGAAAACACACAGTAAAGCTCAAAGTTTTGTGAAATATTATTTGAAAAAAGAAATGAACTTTAAACACCATTTAGTGCCTTGTAAAAATTAATATAAAAACGTTCCAAACTCAAATCACACTGGTGTGTTAATTAATCAATTTTTCCTCCGCAATAGGGACAAAAAATTTTTTTCGAGAGGTTTTAGCTTTTTATGTTCCATTAATTTATAAAATAACTTTTAAATTGTTTAATTTTTACTTTAACAGTCTATCCTTATTTATTTCATGGTATAACAAGGTAAAGTAAAAAATCCTTTATCTATTATATACTTTAACTGACTGGTTTTGTTATTTTATGAAATACCTAATTATTCTATGAAGAAACTGAATTATATACTCTAACGGTAACACATATAAAAGAGAATCTTCAAAAATTTCAAAAATCACTTCAACATTGGAAAGTCTTAGGGAATAAAAACACATCTTCAAAATCAAGTCTGAGAAAAACACATTTAAAATTTGTAAATCGTGAGCTAAATATTAATATCTATAACTCTAATTTTTACTTTGTTAATTTTCAATTTATGTAATACATTAAAATACTACTTTAATTAAATAGGGTTGAAAATATTTGATTTAATTCACAGTCTGTTCTTTTATTCTACAGAAGGTCTCTCACACTTTATGGAAAGATTTTGAGATAGCTAATTTATTCTGTATCATTTGCGGAAATTTCTTTCTGGTAGCCGTCATTCTTAGCAATAATTCTATCTCGAAATTTCAATAAAAGTAAACTTTTTCTTAGTAATGTTATGCCAAACCGTCTTTCAAAGTCCGAATCCATTTCGTATTGTTATTCCCGTCAGTTGAGCAATAGAAAATTGATCTTTTATTACAGTCACTTAAATATACCCATGCCTCATAGATTGCTACAAAAAATTTCTGCATTCAGCAGCTCGCTGTTTTTCATATAATACTCTATACTAATTTGTTTTTCTTTCCGTGATATGTTTTGGGAAAGCAAATAAACATTATACGTTTAAGCATCTTTTTTTAACATTAAATCTTTATGAATGATTCTACTTACAATGAATGCCGGCTGGGTGACGGTGTTGGTTTGTCGCTGGCCTTTTGCACCGAATACTGCGGGTTTGACACCGGCCCAAGTCGGTGGATTTTCGTGATACAGAAAATTTGACAGATAATCAGACATGCCGTAAAATCGTATGATTATACGGCATTAAAAATATCCCTATAGTGTGTTTGGTTTAGGCACTCTCGGCAAAATTAAATCCTGGTGCATATTTGCATTGTCAGAGCTCAGGTGCCTCCCTCTGTGGAGGAAACTGGGCGTTAAAATTACCTGCTGCAATTGGTATCCACCTATACGGCGCCGTATCAAAGAGTGATACCAGCTCTTTGGGATGTACTAGGTCTGCCATGGTAAAAATACAAATCCGCAGCCCCATTGGATAAAAAACAAACTTACAATGAATTCCTATACCATGAATCAGTCAGCAGATTTATTTATGATCAAATACTTCACTTTATTGATATGTTTCCACGTTTGAACAGACTTATGATGAGGTTTCGAGGTTAAGTTTTCATTTTTATCAACTAAATGTTTTTTCATTAAAGTTTTATATATTATTAATATTCGTTTTTGAAATTCAATAACCGAGATTTTTTCACCGTTTTAAAATCTTCTAATACGAATATACGAAGCGCAGTAACGTAACTTTCGAGCCATCTATTAATTTTAAGAGTTCTTTACAAATTAAATCTTTTATATTAAATTCAAATCACAAAAAGAAACATTAACAAATTATTATTCTGAAGTTGTCAAAATCTTACCTCCAAATGCAAGTGTAAAAATAAATTACAAATCATTTCCATAAAGTACGAGGGATCCTCTGTATGGATAGCATCCATTTTGGCGAAAGATAGTTAAGCGTAATCTAAACATATTATTTTCTCAATAGATTTGAAACACAAAACTCTAGTACAAAATAATAATCATACAAACTGAGTTTGGAATGCAGATTTACATTTAATGCTGGCTTGTGCAGAACTTCTTAATATTTTTCAGTTTTAAATCGGCAAAGATTAGCAAATTTGATTTTTTGTTGCGTGACTTTAAAGATAAGTGTGCTATAGTACTATAATTTTGTTTGTTACATCATTGAAATATATATTTTCCTCTGCAATATTTGTGTGTATTCAGGACACCTATATTTTAAGTTTCATTGTAGTATATCAGCTGAAGGCTGACTTTTAGATATATTATATTTAGTAGTATTGCATTACTTACTTAGATCGTGTCTCATAGCAACCCGAAAACGTTTTCACCGTTTCTTTTTCTGAATATGAGAAAATTAATAAAAGCAAAAGAGGAAGCTTTTAAGTTATATAATCTACACTAATTATCATAACTTAAGGAAAAATCACAACCATAGTAATAACTCGCCAAAAAATAAGCCAGCAATAAAATTTGAATAAGTTGGTACGCAAAATAGGGCTGAAAGATACTACATTATGCAAAATAGTGTTCATGTAGCTGGAATGCGTCATCTGTGAGGATCATAAAATTTGATATCTCAGAGCAAGGCAACAATTGCTGATGTGTGTCTGAAAAAAGAAATCTGGTATAGCGAAATTCTAACAAAAACCTCCAGACATATATCAATTGACCGTAGAACTGCGATGGCGAGCTATTAAATGATTAAAGACAGGACACAGTCAGATAGATGTGTCTAGAATATGTGGCTGGATGGGAGTCCACCTGAGTTTCATAGACTTTTGCAACAATTTCTAAACACGGCTTCAACATCCAGAAGTTTCAGACAAGGAGGTTCATGCACTACCACGAGTACAGATTACTTATATTTGTCATTATGCGCACGGAGTAATACGTAGATCTGCAACTCCACCTGAACTCAGATCATCCATCACTGCAAGCTCCGGAATGTTTGCACCAAGCTCAACCGTGCGTCGAAGACTTCTCGAACGTGGATTTTATGCTAGGCGACCAGCCATTTGCGTCCAGCGCACATCACGCCATATGTGGAAACGTTTGCATTGGCCACTTAGACTTGTGTGCACTGGATGCAAAATCAATGGAGGGCTGTTCTTTTTTACAGATGTCTCCAGAAAGATCCAGGACTTTTTTTTTGAAACTCAGAATGGATAAATATAAATCAGTTAGACCACATTTGAATTTAAAATGAACTGAGACCCTATATGCACGAATAATTCTAATTTCGAATTTATTTTCATATAGAGATACGATGAAATATATGAAAGCTTTTTAATCTTTTGAACCTTTGAAATCGCGAGTTCTTGTACGACATTAGATCGTGGTTCTCAATTTTAGATAAATAAACCAAAAACTCAAAAAGGAACCTGTGTTTCAGTGTGTTTGTAGTAGCTAAAAGTCTTTAATATAAAAAAAATTTGCAATTTTGGATGAAATATAAAACATATTTAATATAATTTCTGTAAACAATTAGAACTCCAAAATATGGATTAAATTTGGCTTACCTCTAATTTCAAATTTTTGGAATCGAAGTTAACATATTTACAATGCTTTTGAAGAGCTTTATGTGGGAGAGAAATTTATTTTATAGAGACGGGAAAATTTCTATGGAAATTGAATATTTTTTGTAAATATGTGTAAATGTAATAGTCCAATCCGGAGGCAGTTAACAATATAGCGTGTAAAATTAAATAAATACAATGCAACATCCGAAGAGTACTAGGCCACCTCCTTATTGCAATTGAAAGTCTCGAGAAGCATGCGGAAAAGCATAATCTAGTCGAAAAAATTGCCCCTACAAGACCATTATGAAAAGCTCCATGTGAGTTAGCTCAATATCAGAAACATTATTCTGGACATTTAAGTTCCATATACTACATTTAGCGTAGATCGGATATCAGACAATTACCTGTTTTGTACTAACAGTGTGTCACATGGCAGGTTAAAGATGAAATTGAATCGCTCACTAGGACACTTCCACATCTGTACGTGGTTAACATTTATCCCCCAAACGATTTAGGATTTTCATGATTAAAAACTACCTTTGTCAATTTATGGCCTCCCACGTTCCTCTGCCTGAGCACTACTGTCGACGGAATTACCAATGTTTTGGTTGTAATTCACGTTTCCTTTATTTCCTCTGTAATTCACTATTGTATACATCCCAATAAAATTTTCCAAAATGACAATTTTTCTAAATGAATTTCACTTTTTCAAATACTTTGTTCTTAATTCTGCATCAATGGGTTATTTTTAGTTCTTTATTTTAAAGAAAATAAATTAAAAGTCTAAATTATATTCGCAAACACATTTTAAAACGCAAATATTTACCTCTAAAGGAAATTCATAAGATCAACTATTTATTTTAACACCTTATCTAACGCATTATGATTTACTGCAATTTTTTCGTGCAATATTTTATTTGAATCCCTACATTGAAAATTAAGGAACATACATTAATAAAATACCCAACTTTTAGAAATTCAATCCATTAGAGCATTGGTTCCCAACCTTTTTTGAGCTGGTGTCCACTTTTCTAGTTAATATTTCGATACCGCCCCCTTTACTTATGAATATTTTGATACCGCCCCCTCCCACTCTACAGATATAAGAGTGCACATAATACATGGTGAAAACAAGAGTTAAATTTTAAAAATATACTCTATTACTACACTGCTGGGCACCGTAAATGCAACACCAGGAAAGACAAGAGATAGCACAACAAAATTTAATTTGTAGATAACATGTTGACCAAGTATCAAATGATTAAATTTATAGAGTTCTGCGAAGTGTAGTTCATGCCAGAATTAGTAGCCAGAGTAGCCACCATTGTTGGAGATCACCACTGCCACATGACTCGGCATTGATTCGATGAGACTTTAGATGTGATCTTGGAATACAGCAGAAAAAGCAGCTTCCACTCGTTGCCAAGGTTTATCTGGTGTGGCAGCTGGGGGTTTATTCTGGGACAATCATTGAGCAACCATGGACCACATGTTTTCTATCGGAAAAAGATCCCGAGAGAGAGCCGGCCAGGGAAGCTAATCAATCTGGTGATTAACGAAGAACCTTTGGACAATGCGTGCCACGTGTGATCGTTCATTATCCTGTTGAAATATGGCTGTGACCAAGTCCTGAATGTAAGGAAGGACAACTGGCTCCAACATCTCGGAGTTGTAGCCCTAGCTATTTAAAGTACCGGCAATGTTTACTAGAGGAGTGCTAAAGTGATATCCAATACCACCCCATACCATAACACCCGGTGCAGAACCAGTGTGGTGGTGCATAACGCAGCTGTTCAGAATCCTCTCTCCACGGTGTCTCCAGACTCCAATCCGACCATCGTCGTGTTGCAGACACATGCGTGACTAGTCATTAAAGACAGCTTCATTCCATTCTGCCGCCCACATCCTTCTTTCATCGCACCATTGGCGGTGGAGACGTCTGTGGTTCTCCGTCAAGGGCAGACCAAACAATGGACGTTTTGCGGACAGACCACTTTGCTGTAAACGGCGTCGAATGATACGCGTAGACACTGAATGATGCGTTACAGACTCAATGTACTGTGCTATGGTTCGTGATGTGACTAAGCGATCCGTCACTGCCATGCGCACAATTTGCCTGTCCTCACGTGAAGTGGTGCCCTGAGATGGATGCGATCGACCATGTCGGTCCGTCGTACCCTCCTGTATCCAACGGTCGCATATCCGCATTAAAGTTGTTTGGTTTCGTCCAACACGACTACCGATTTCCCTGAAAGATAATCCACAACTTCGGTAGGCTAGTATTCTTCCTCTGTCGAACTCGGATAGTTGATCAAAAGCTGATCACTTTTTTCTACGAGACATAACTGATCGTTTTTTAAAAGAACACAAGGAAAACACAATTGCCGAACTTGGAATCGTCGATATCTCCAAGCCTTAAATAGCGCTTTGAGGTGGCGCCACAGGCGTGCGTGATGTGTGTATGGCTGAAATTCTAATCATTTGCATATCTCACCTCCGCTAATGCATGTTGTAAATTTCATGTTATTTGCGTGATTCCTTCAGGGTGTTGCATTTACGGTGGTCACAGTATAATAGAATATATTTTTTAATTTAAGTTTTTTCTAAATCCACAATTTTTTTTTTTTTACTTGTGAATCTAAAATAGCTATTGCCACAAAGGTTTTTTAAAATGTGTAAAACTATGTATTTACAAGCTTTTATTTAACTTACAATGTATGTATGTATGTAATTTGTTCGGGTGGTATCTTGCAACTTAATTTTGAAGCTGATATCTTAACCCTATTGAGCTGAAAATTTGTCCACACGTTTAGTTTGGACGACAATGCATGTTTTGACCATTTATATTCCGATAATGCAATTAATTAAAAAGATATTAATTGAAAACGTTAAACTAGTTTTGGGCGCCAACTTCGATATATCTGCATTGTTGTGTAATTATATTATTATTACAACAATGACAAAAGTTGGCGTCGAAAATCGGTTTTTAGCGAAACCAAAATTTCATAACTTTGCGCTATTGACTGTATTTATTAACTTTGTCTAAAAAATAATTACATTTCTACAACATAAAAATAATCTAATTTCTACAACGTATGCAATTTTTTTACAAATTTCTATCTATTTTCTTTGATTTAAATTCAAAACAAAAAAAGTCGAGCTATTTTTCAAGTAGATTGTTACATTGTATACCTTTCTCAACGCTGCCAAGTTAAACTGAGATGGAGTATTGAAGAAATTCTTTAAAAAAATTTATCTAACTTTAATCTATGAAACTTAAGGTAAGTCGGTACCTCCTATCCCGCTAATGTTAAATTGAGCATTTTTATGTGCCTTTCTCTCATAAAATATTAAATGTACAGACTTAAATTTTTTTCTGTATATTAATTAGACTTTTTTATTTAAACTGAAGTGAACTTTTTCAAATATATTGTTTAGTTTTTTCAAAAACTTTCATCGTAATGTATCACTATGAATTTTTTGAAAAATGTCATTTTTTTTCACGATAACTGACTTTTACAAAAATATTATCGGTATATTAATAAAAGTTCACTTCAGGATATATAATAACATATCAGTAATATTCAGTGAAGATTGCAAGTGCTTCCGTTGAATAGGTTCTGTGAAAATGGTACTCGCATTTTTAAAAACACCGTTTTGAGATAATTGCATTTTTATTATAAAATGTCACTTCATCAAAAAAATTATGAATTACAATCTGTATTTGCACTATTTTTTTAAATATTAGCTTATTCTCAATAACTTCTAAGACTTTTTACTTATTTCTTTTACTTAGATTTCTCAGAAAATACATGTATAGCATTTTTCACTTTTAATCTATCGAGATATTTTATAGCATTCGCATCATTTTCCTCAAATTATGCATCAATTTCTGAAGAATTTTAGATCTGATACATTACTGTCCATCCAAGTTGACTATAAGTATCATAAATACCATGTAAAAATGTGTCAATACATGAAAATATGGCTTTGGTAATACATCATTATACGACATTTCGAAAAATTTCATTACTTTTTTATAAATTCACATGTAAACACACAATTTCTTAAAGTATCAGAATTAAAAAGAATTCTTAAAATATTACATAAATGGTATCCAAAAACAACAAGAAAACTGATTTTATGTTTTTAAACATGAAATTTGTGTATTTTTTGTATGTAACAAGTTTTGTGCAACGAAAAAGGGCATTGCATTTTGGGATATATTTATGTACCCTTTACTAAAAATCTATTGAAAACAAAGCTTAAAAATTTATGTGTGCATTAAATTAACATTTATCTTTATACAGAAGTGAAATTTTTAAAAAAAAATTGATCAGCCTGTTTAAAAATGTAATTTTTGCACAGTAGAATAATGAATTTTATAGAAACTTTCCTTTTCTATGTTACGACATCTGCTTTTTTAGCTAAATGTCTGAGGAATATCTCAAAAATTTCACTTCAGTATACACAATATATATGAAATATAAAATAAAAAAATTCCAGTTCATGCATACAATAAATTTTTTTTAAAAAAAAGACACAAATTAAGAAATATAATACATGAATAAATGACATTTTGAAAAGTTTCACTAGTGCTTTGTATATTCACATGTACACACAATTTCTTAAAGTATCAGAATTAAAAAGTTTATTTAAATATTACATAAATGATATCCAAAAGAAAAAATTTGTTTTTATGTTTTTAAACATGAACTTTATGTAATTTTATGTGCATAACAAGATTTACAGGTAACGACAAAAATCATCCCGTATCATCACATATATATGTTTACTTTTTCTCAGAAACTGTTAAATATTAAGACTTCTGATTTAGTCTGAATATTAATTAGACTTTAATATTTATGCTGAAGTGAGATATGTCAAATATAATGTTAAGTTTTTTCAAAACCATGCAACATAAAATATTACTATGAATTTCTTGAAAATTTTCATTTTTTTTCTACGATAAATGCTTTATGTTAAATTATTTTGGGAAAATTTATAAAGGCACACTTCAGTGTACATGGTTATGTTCAGTGTACATATGAGTTATGTTTTACTGAAATTTTATGAGCATCCTTGCATTATTTTCTGAGAAAAAAGAGCATAAATTTTTATATAAACAAACTTTTTGAAAAATGCATTTTTTAACATGAAATGTCACTTTATCACAAAAATTATGACCTTCCAACATATATTTGCCACATTTTATTCAACATTATCATCAAGTCAATATATTTAAGTAAAAAAAGCATCAAAAATGTTTTCAAATTGTCAGAAAATACATATATAACATTTTTCAGTTTTTGTTTAACGAGATATTTTGTAAAATTTACATCTATTATCACAAAATCGCTATAAATTTTAGAAGAATTTGTAGCATTTATGTATTACAAATATCAAAGTAGAGCAAATATCATCATAAATATAATGGGAAAAAATTTATCTATGGTTTTGGTGTGCATTTGAAAAAAACATGATTTTACGTCATTTCGAAAGTTTTCATATGTGTTCTGTGTGTTCACATGCAAACATAAGTTTCTAAGACTTTTAAATTTCAAAAGTTTCTCTAAACTGTACACATGATTTCTTAAACAGCAAAAATAAAACTGTTTTTATGTTTTTAAACATGATATTTAGGTATTTTTCTGTATTTAACCAGCTTCTTGCAAGGACAAATGGTATTACACATCTGAATTTTTGTATGTACAATTCATTCAGAAACTTTTGAATATTTAAGTTTAAAAAACTTGTCTGTACAGTTAAGTATCATTTATATTTATACTGAAGTGATATTTTTTTTAAAAAATTAGTTTTTTTAAAAACAGACATTTATCATCTAATTTGTTTGTTTTTTGACACATGTGCTCTAAGCTAAATGTTTTTTTTTTGTTGTAATATTTTCAAAATATCACTTCAGTATCCACAATAATGCATAAGGAATATATAATGTAAATTTGCAGCTTTTTTTTTCACATACAGTAAATTTAGAAAAATTTTATTTTTTAAAAAGTAATTTTAAAATTATAAATAATGAAAATAGTAGTTTTAAAAAAAATCATACCTTGTGAAAGTAAATATTTAATAAGAAATAATACTTTAAAACTCTTGGAAGCATGTTGTAACTCGAAATTCCGCCACCAAACTAATACAGTTAATCGAACAGTCAACTGTTATCTAAAGTTAATTGCGTTTGAATAAACAAAAAGAAGGCTTTGCAATTGTTTCAGGATATTTAAAAGGCAAATATCTGTCAAAAGGGGGCGTGGCCCACCAGTTGATAATTTTTAAAAGTCATTTTGACATAGTTCTAATTGAAAATATGGCATAAATGTTATATCCCTAGAAAGGTAATGAAATACAGATTTCAGAAATATCAAAAACTCAAAATCGATCATTCCATGATTTTTACCCTACTGA
>BMAO01012654.1:0-41441 GCA_019973975.1 Trichonephila clavata | reverse complement strand
AAAAATAAATTTTATTTAAAAATAATTTTTTTTAAATAAATATTTAAAAATAATTTTTTTTAAATAAATTTTTTTAAATTTAAAAGTAATTTCTCGAGTAACTTAAAAACTAAAACTTCTTAATTAGATAAATTTCTGTCAATCTTATCAGTAAAAAAGTACGAAATCCGTCCTCTTTTTAACTTGTTTTATTTCATTATTAAGTTTCGGGGAAGTTTTTTTCGAAGCTGAGAAAAATTCTATTTCTAGGAAATTTACGTAACAGGCTCTTGACAAGCTTAAAGGATTTCCTCGAAATCTGTCGAGCGGTTCAAGTGAGAAAAAGTTAAAAAGTCCTCTTCCCAGTTCTAAGTAATTAAAGTAATAATTGAGTAATTGGAATCACTTATGTCACGACAAATATTTCTTTAAAAGTTTGCAAAAGTATTCTTTCCTGCAATTGAGAGCGGGAATCCGACGCATTTAATTGTCTGTTAAAAGGACAGAAGTCATTTATCAGCAGAAGCGGTGCTCGAAATATTTTGAAGAGGTGTAAAGCACTGTTTGTGTGTGTGTGAATTAATACGAATGTGTTAGTTATTTAGATAGGAAAGTAACGGAGATGGCAATATGGTGCAGTTAATTTTGAAGGGCTGATACAAGGTGAGATCCCAAAAAATAACTAGAAATTTATTTTTGTTATTTTTTTTATTTTGCATTTTTTATGTCCATTGATGATCTTGTCCTAACGCTTTTGTCTCTACTTAAAACAGTTCTGGGACTCTTGAGGCAGGATACTGTTCAAAGCCGTTTAAGGTGTTTTCTTTGACTTTATCCACATCACTAAAAAAAAATCGTTTTCCTTTCAGACTTCTCTTCATCTGTGGGGGAAAAAAAGGCAGACGGGAGTCCAATTGGGTGAGTAGGGTGGATGAGGTACAAGCATCATGTTGTTGTTTGTCAAAAACTGTCGAACCATCAAAGCTGTACGGGCTTGAGCATTGTCGTGAACGTGCTCCAAAGACACGTTCGTTTATTCAGAAATTTGGTCAATGGTCTTTCGACGATCTTCATCGATTGCACATTTGAATTTTGGTAATGCTTTCCTAATTTCTTCCTGTCGAAGGACACCCCGGGTGTGGGTGGCATTCCTTCAGTTGACATGTTGCTAGATTTGAACGAGAAAAACATTCATAGATCTGTGATTTTTTAGAAAGCATTGCCATTAAAGGTTTCGTTAACGTTCGTAACGGTTAATGGTAATGGTTTTCCCAACAGAAAGCAAAATTTCACGCACAATCTTTGTTTATAGGGTCGCCCATTGCCCTTATCACCAAAGCGTTGAATCATAAATGCACACAACAGAGCACCACAAGCAATTTACTTCATTCAGACTGGGACCAGCTCACTAACGATCGTGAGAGACCCCAAACTAATACCACCTAACAGCACAACTCATAACTAGAAAGCATGCTTGCTTTCGATTCTGTTATATTTGTATCCCTCTTCATATTGTTTTTGGAGACGTGAAGCGTTACTTTATGTAATATACTACAGCTGAAAAAGCATGCATCTCTTCACTGTGGTTGACGCATTAAATACACCAAATAGAGGGACGTAGACCCTTACTTGGTAGAGAAATGGTGTGGTAACAGAGAGTTGTGATTTCCACAAATACTCTTCTATTAAGGTTTTCAAGAAGAATAATTAGTAATAGCCTTCAAGAACTTTTGTTTACCTTTTTGAAAAAACCATTATGAATATTAGACTTAAGACAAAAAGAGAATCCCAAGTGTATAGTGGCACCTTAAAATATCTGGAAGGCCTGGGCCCCTTTACAAAACTAGGATCTACCTGTGACCCTTTTAAATAGATTTTGTCATATGCTTGTACAAAAACTATAACATGTAATAAATAAATGTGCTTGATCCACAACCTCACAAACTTAGGAACAAACTGACTGCGACCTTTCACCAAAATGGTGGTGACTGGTGGTAAGCCTGGACGAGGGTCATGGCATAATAATGCAGTTTTGCCACTGTTGCCAGTTGACACATAGTTCGAAATTCCCAGTTTTTAGGAGAATATGTCTGTGAACAATATTTGACGGATTAAAAGGATTTGGATCATGATCTTATTAAGGCCAAGTCGAGAACCAGACAAGGACCCATACCAGCGCCCACGACCCGGGACCAGTTGGTTTATGCCTTAAGTGCCATGGACTTGCGTGAGTCTTAAAAAATAGTCCACAGAGAAAAAATTTCTTTCAAAAAAATATTTTATTTGGTATGTAACAACAAATCGTGAGTTATCTAAAATAAATTCTAGGATTTGGAAAATGTATAAAAACATTAGTAACTGGGCTTCTTTTCAGCAAGAAACAGAACATAAATTATTTTCTCAAGTAGAGCGATTTATCTTTATACCTTCGACATAGTTACAAGAGTGATAGAAAGACAGATGGTTTTATCAATCGTCTGTGTACTAAATGCTGTCGGAAGTTTCTTGTGCAGTGTAGTTTTATTTTTAAGAATATGCGAAAAAAGGTTCTGTATGTACATCAGGATTCAAAAACTATAATGATGTCTGCACTTGATGATCAGGTTGGTTTCATATGAGGCAACTTTGTACCAGTCATCTTATTTACTGTGTCACCAATCCCCTCGTGTGAAGAGGAAAGAGAATTCCTTTCACCCTCGGACAAAGAGTTGATTGAAATGGGAGCGCAGTGGCAAAGCTCAATATCTGAGCGGTACAAGGATTGATTCCGAAGTAAAAAGCTTTCTGCATTATTAGGACATAAGTAGCCACGTGTGAAGAGTGGAGCTTCCACTATATTCTTTTGGTTGAGTCAACTAGTGAGGAGGAAAATATGGTTTTGAGATCTCCGCAGCAGACAGTGCCAGTTGACCACGTGTGAAGGTACCCAGGCATGGTTCCATATGTACTCAAAACTAGCTCCCGACTGTCCACCTTTTCTGTTATTTGCGGCATAAGTTGACTAGCGTGAGTAAGTGAATATTAGCGTCACACTGTTCAACTACTTGAGGGCTTTTGGCGACGGACCTCGTCATTTTGAAACATGGTAAAGTGATGAGAACGACACCTAAGCTGGCACCCCCTCTCCTAACTACCACACCACACCAACGGGAGGACGTTTGAGCTCTCCAAAATGAATTTTATTGATTGAACTATACGAAGCGCTTGTAAAGTAGAAACTAAATTTAAAATTACAGTATTTAATTTTCTAGTAATATTTTGGAGACTTTTTAGAGCCTATATAAACTGTTAATCAGGATAACGTTATTTTCTGCTTATGTAACTCAATTCTGTAACGCAGTCCATATTAGGTACAGCTTTAGCAGTAAAAATTAAATTTATCTCTCCCAGTAAAAAATTCTGTAGCCCATTTTTCTTAGGGATCAAGGTCAAGTGAAGAGGATGATACCTGAGCTGCCCCCTTACTTGTTACTACAATGATACTGTTATTAAAATTTGTTTGGTATATTCAAAAAACATATTTTACACTATGATATCTGGAAGATCTTTGTTTTGAAAAGGCAGTTCATACGTATATAGATGTCTATTTTATGATTTTCATAAACCATTGGAGGAGCGGGATCCATTGAAGAATATCTAATTTAGAAATGCAGAGTTCTTGGAGGGTATTGATCGTTTTTTGAAAAACACTGATTTCCTTTTTTCTGAATTTATAGAAAATTTCATGGATATGCAGATGACATCTTTTTATACAATAATGGCTCAAATTGGAATGAAAAAAAGAGGTAAAATGCAAGAAACTAGACAATGAACATCTGATCCGCATTTTTTTTATTATATAGGGTGTTCCAAAATTCGACATACAAATTTGGAGAGCTGATATAGAAGACATCAAAAGGAGGAAAACTTATCGTAGGACATGGGGTCACAAATCACGTTAAGAGGGTAAAGATCGTGAAAAAACGCACGTGGGGCTCTAAATTCAGAGGAGACGATAGAAGTACGTGGATGTCAGTTGATCTGTTGGATTGCATATCCTGGACTTCATGGATTTTGTTTTTTACTCTCAGAAGAGATATGCAGGTTTATTACATCTAGTAAGTTTACCATGTGAACTGGTATTTTGTAACCGTTTAAATCAATATAAAGTGAATGGCTTCCATTTATACTGGGTCTTTTCAAAAGCAAATTTAGATAAAGATGCATACGTTTTAAATACAGCAAAACCTGCTTTTGTGCGGTTTTATTTTTGTTCGATTTTTTTTGTGTGATCTTTTCTTATGAGGTATATGAATTTCAACGCCATTGGAATCAATGGAATTTTTTTATCTCAATGTACAGTATTTACATTTCAAGGCACTCTCTATTCGTTTGTTATAAACAATTTCCTCACAATGTGCGTTAAATTGCTTTCGCTCGACGCTCCTGATTGAGGGTGAAACTATAGATGAGAGTGACATGATCTTTAACTAGATAGATTATGAAGAAGGACAAGAACCAGATAAAATAATTGCAGAGATCCAGTTTTCCAAAAAATTGAAAAAAACATTTTCTTAAAATATATACCGATTTCGCGAAAGGAGTTTGAAATTCCACACAAAAAGAGTTTCAATCATGCATGTCTAGTTATCGTGACGTTTGCAGGCAACTGACCATCGTCTCAAAAACTTATCCCTGACTTTTTGGAGTTAAAATATAAATTAAGATGAAATTGTATCTTTAAGTGGCGAAAGCTATTTTGAACCAATTCATCGCAAGATGCGCAGTTTGGATTACGTTGAAAAGCAGTGAATTATGTATCTACATTTTGAAAACTTCTCCATGTACACAATGAGAAATTTTTTTTTCAATGGGGCTGCACATTGGTATTTTAAACCAATTAAATGAGAAATTAAATGTTTTAAAAATTTTTCCTCGTGAAATTTAATTATTTTGTTTGGAAGCACTTTCTCACGTAAGTGCGATTTTTTATGAGGTCCCTATCCACCGCATAAAAAATTTTCTGTAGTAGGTCGACAATGTTATATGTAAGTTATTTATGGAAGTTTCGAATTTTTTTTTGCGGTTTCTTTTATGCTGTCCCTATCTACCGCACAAAAACAGGTATTACTGTAATATAAATATTGTAATATTTGTTGTGTACTCAAATTTCTCATTACAGTGAGAAAAAAAGAATTAAAAGGTAGTTATATATTTGAGCAAACTACCACTTGGAAGAAAAAAAACCTGATCAAAACATTTTGATTCCCTCCTCTTTTCATAGAAAATGATTAATTGTAATCCTCCTCTGTGTTTATTATAATTATTATTATCTATAGGATTATACGACAGCAAATGTATTGCTGTTAAAGGAAATACTATATATATAAAGTTTTGCTGTATATATTTATGTATAATTTTTATACATTCTAACAACGAAATACAAGAAAGCAAAGTTGCCGTGGCAGCCTAGTGATTATGCTTACAAGCTCCTGGTTGGAGTGTCATAAGTTCGAGTTTAGTGCCACTGAAGACCACCACGTACAGGGAGCCGATGCACGTTAAATCTTTCCAGCTCAAAGTTCTTCCGTTGGTGTGGCATTGTAGTTAGGAGTGGGAGGTGTCAGTTCAGGTGTCACCTTCGTCACATGATCGAGTTTCAAAACTACGATGTCCGTCGCCAATTGGTTAGTAGTGCGATGTTTTAATATAACTTCCTCACTCACAAGAGAGTAAAATTATTAATGAATTATTATAGTACAGCAAAATGATTTGCGAATGCTTTTCAATTGAAATGCTTTATCTTAATTTTTTCTTTCTTTCACCGACTTTTAAAAGTGAAATTTTCCATCGCCTAGCCTTTGAGTAGCTGACTAGTGCGACGTTAATATTCACTCACTCAAAAGTGAAATTTTTTAGAAGAAACGTTTAATTTGAAATATTGAAAATGTGTAAACAAGAGTCTCTCTTTGTTTAGAATATAAACAACCTCTCTTTCTGTAAGAAAAAAATAGGCGATGTTTGAGAAAAATATAAATATGCACAACTGTACAATGGCCCAGCGGTTCTGTGTACCGTGAGGTGCATCGGCAGCTTTCGCCGTCCAGCGGTGGAAATGTCGCAGATGGCGTTTCTTCTCACGGGCCATTAGCTCTTCGCGGGCGATTGACTTTTCCCTTCTTTCTCCGGCCGACTTTTCAGCTTTCACTAAAGGGATTTATTATTGGGAGCTGGAACTGGAGCGAATTTTTATTCCGAGGATGAATGCTACCTCCCATTCCATTCCGAAAACACACTTCGAAGGGTTCATGTTTTACGAGGAGAAAAAGGGACCGTCGAATGTAAAATGGTCGGAGAGAAAGTGATCATTTCTTAGATGATAGTGTATTTTAAAACAAAATTTGATTCTACCTTATCAGATGTTTCCACTCGAGATAAAGGATACCAGAAGGCAATAATTTAATATCTCATCTTAATAATCCGTAATTAATAGCAAGTAATATTTTGAGGAAGAATTAGTTACGATCATTCATGACCAGAATTAAAATCATATAATCATACTTTTACCACCATATGTTTGTAACTTCTTCGACTACGGTCTTTGATGCCAACGCAGTTGCAAAACAAAAGCTCTGCTAAAACCTACAAAAAAAATTCTCACTGCCAAAATTAAATTTTCGCCGAAATATTACAACAACAATAACCAGACTAAGGACAAAGCATTTTAAAGGCATGAAGATTCTGCCTGATTGATCCAGATCATATGTGGAAAGCAGGCACTGCCCAGTCAAGCAACTGGATCCCAAACACCTTTTTAGCTGTCCTTCCATTGTTGGTGCCCTTTTTAAAATAGACAATGACTACAGCATGGATATCCTATATTCGGATTGTGCCATGGATGTTGCCACGGAAGTGATTCACGCCTTTGGAAATATTTGACTACATCTTTATCTTGTTATTTACACCTTTGCACTCTGTCATACACGACAATAACAACACCACAAGAATTTTATAAAGTACTTAGAGAAAAAGATCCTATCATAACTTTTCTTGCGCAAACAAAGGAAGACAAAGAGGCGTGGTTAGATGCACTTAAGTAGGCTATCCTAGTAGGAATCCCTAATTTTGTCTGTCTATGGAAGCTGTCATTCGTTGGCAGATCGCTTATGAGTGAGAATGTGTAAGAAAATGCCATTGGATCTTAATTTTGGAGAAAGTGACAGAAAAACTTAAGCACGATATGCCACTGCATTACATTTTATGAAAAATTAAATTATTTTAAGTAATTGTTTAATTAAATTGCTGTAAATGGCTTTCCCTACTGAAAAGTTATCAACTTTCAATCTAGAGAAGGCAGATTGACCAGCTGCGTCCCATACTGAAAGATGCATTCCGACTCTGCTTCCGATAGAGTCAGAATCGTTGGGAGAAGTATGGAACCTAAAAAGAGATAAGTGTAAGATTGTTTTGTCAGATGAGTATTTTTTTTATGAATAACTCTCGGACTTTTTTAAAAATACAACTCGTATTTGAGTTGATGACCTGTAAGGAATAATTTTGGTCGATGCTATTTTAATTCTATTAGGCTTAAAATTCTCTCGGGTCATAGTATAGAACAGGGATCGGCAACCTTTTAGCTGCGGTGTGCCAAATCAATCTACCAATTATGATTCAGCGTACCACACAGTAGGACATTTTTGAAACAATTCCATTCCCGTGATATAATACTTCCAGAATTAGAGAATAGAAGCCAGTAATACAGATATTTACAGTGTCATTTAAAGATATTTCTTAACATAAAAATAAACAGCATAAAAATATTACCATTTCTTCAACAAAAATAAAAATTTTATATATACTATGTGTTTATACGTATTTATTAAATAATAAATAGATAACGCAAAATATAAGTACTTCCCTTCATTACATGTAACTAAAAAGGTAAATAAAAATTTTTTAATGTGAATTTATCTACTTTCATATCTCAAAATCAGGGGTATAATGTGTGACTTTCAATTTGACACGATTCTGAGTATTCAGTTAAACAATTTCTGGAAATATTTTTCATATGAGGTAAGAAAATTTTTTACTTTGATACGTAGAACCAAAAGTGTAAAACAGTATACATGCATTTTTCTCTCTTCAAACAATTAAATGACATTCCATAATTTACAAAATAACTGAAAATTTATTTTTTGAGTTATCTTTCAGATTTTTTCATAATTCTGAAGATGTTTGTCAAATAAGGTCCATTACAAATTTCTCAACTTCCATCCACTCCAGTGGCGTAACGGAAAATAATTGGGCACCTCCGCAAGGTCAGGTCTTGGGCCCCAAGCCGGATCTTTATATATATATATATATATATATATATACTTGCTAGAAGAAGTCTGTGCGTTCACCTAGTACTGCTTACATAAACGACAAAAAAATTTAAAAAACCGGAATTTAAATTTTTTTTTAAGATTATATTTTATTTAGTTTATTCCAAGTATTGAGAATAAAACAAAAGTAAACTCGGTTTGCTTTCATAGCTTTAAAAATAAGGACAGGTCTGTAGTGATACCAACAAAAATCAAGTAGAAAAAGTCTGCGTTCTCTCTTTTAGCAGTAACTTTAATGAGCTATTTAATAGCTGGTTGGATAACCCCCGAGTGTTGAAAACTTCCTGAAGTCGTTTCAGAAATGAATTAACAAGTCTAGTGGTTTCTTCAGTGTTCTTATCTTCTCTCATTCTTCCTTAAGAACACTCTTTTCCAGCAAGTGTATATACACAAAGGATTGCCAAACCACAACATAATGCTCCTTTATACATCACGCAAAAATATTTAATATTAAACTTTTAACTGAATACAAAATCAAGCAGAGTCCGAGTAAACGAAGTAAATAATGTATAACATTCGAGAGTTTTTATAATATTTATTAAAACTGGAAATCTCTAACGAGAGATAACCTGGTAACTTGAATAAAGATGAACACTAAGAAAGACACGAGCATTGTAAAATAATTTTAGATTTAAAATTCTTACGAAAGAAAAAAGGTGTCACTTATCTGATTCTTCATTTCTGAATCCGGGGAGGAACTTGACCTATGTTCAATTACATTCTAGCGTATATATATATATATATATATTACCTGTTACCCGCCCGCTTCGCTGGGTATTTCATGATGTTTTATAAATTTTTTCTGCTTATATATATATGTATAAATTATTGATATCTAAGTCCTAGCATTAAGAATTCGATTGTATTGAAAAATATACTTAGACCTGTAACTGTCACCTCTTGCTAAATAAAAAGGGCAGAACTCATCTAATTTGTATTTTCTAAAAATCTCTAAAATTGAAGTATAGAATGATGTTTGCTCTTTCGTAACCCAAAAACCAAGTGGATTCCCGCAAAACCAATTTTCGCGGTGGATCTCTACTCCGTAAATTGAACATGCAAGCCAAATTTCAAGTCTAAATCAAACAGTAAAAAAACAAAAGTTTTACTATCAATATCCCCGTAATCCCGTGTTGAGAGCCGTTTTCCAAAATAACCTCTCTTAGCGGATTTCAATTCAACAAAAGAAAAATGCAAACCAAATTTCATTATTATAGTCCTTGTAGCTCGAAAAAAGGAATTTTTGTGTCAATACGTCCCAGTAACCCTGCACCCCTCCGCAGAACTTGATTTACTTAAAATACATTCTTAGTGCATCCCTATTCAACAAAAGAAACATGCTTAAAAAATTTCAAGTATATGGGTCTAACAATTAAAAACAGGAATTTATTTCTGTAACTCCTCTTGGCCCCTCGCAACCATCCTTAGGGGTCAATTTTCGTTTTACTCTTTGTTAGAGGAATTATATTCCATGAAAGGAACATGCCTACCAATTTTCAAGCAGGATGATCAAATAGTTTAAAAATGGAAATATTTATCGATTACGCCTCTTAATCTCCCGAAATTAAACTTCGTAGTTGATATTCGCAAAACCCCCATTTTGTAGCGGTTCTCTACGTAAGGAATCTGCTTATCAAATTTCAAGACTGTACGTCTAATAGTTTAAAAATGGGGATAATTATCTATAATGCACTTGAGCCTCCACAACGCCACTTCGGTGTCTGTTTTCACAAAACCCATTTTGTAGGGGAATTGCACTCTATGAAAGGAATCTGCTTAGCAAAATTTGTTCGTCCAATAAATTAAAAATGCAAAATAATTATCAATAACGCCCCTTGAACCCCCGCAACGCCACCTAGGGGTCTATTTTCACAAAACACATTTTGTAGTGTATCTCTATCGTATGAGAGGAATCTGCTCACCAAATTTCAAGACTGTGCGTCTAATAGTTTAAAAATAGAAATAATTACTTATATCTGCCCTTAACCCCCGCAACACCCCTTGGGGTCAATTTTCCCCAAACCCGTTTTGTAACGGATATGTACTCCATGAAAGAAACATTCCTACCAATTTTCAAGCAGGTAGGTCAAGTAGTTTAAAAACGAAAATATGTATATATTACGCCACTTAATCCCCCGCAACGCCACTTAGAGGTCTGTTTTCACAAAACCTTCTTATAGCTGATCTCTACTCTATGAAAGAAATCTATTTATCAAATATAAAGACTGTGCGTCTAATAGTTTAAAAATGGAAATAATTATCTATAACGCCCCTTAAGTCCCGCAACGCCACTTGGGGGCAATTTTCACGAAACCCATTTTGTAGCGTATCTCTACCCTATGAGAGGAATCTGCTTACTAAGTTTCAAGACTGTACGTCTAATAGTTAAAAAATCGGAATTTATAACGCCCCTTAAACCCCCCACCCCCGCAACACCCCTTGGGGTCAATTTTTTAAAAACCCATTTTGTAGCGGATATTTACTCCATGAAAGAAACTTACCTACCAATTTTCAAGCAGGTAGGTGAAGTAGTTTAAAAACGGATATATTTATCTATTACGCACCTTAATCCCCCGCAACGCCACTTAGAAGTCTGTTTTCACAAAACCCGTTTTGTAACTGATCATTATTCTACGAAAGGAATCTATTTATCAAATTTAAAGACAGTGCGTCAAATAGTTTAAAAATGAAAATAATTATCTATAATGCCCCCTAAGCCCCTGCAACGCCACTTGGGGGACGATTTTCACCAAACTCATTTTGTAGCGGAACTCTACTGTATGAAAGGAATCTGCTAACCCAATTTCAAAATTGTACATTGAGTAGTTTAAACATGGAAACAATTATTTATAACGCCCCTTAACCCCCGTAACGCCCCTTGCGTTTCGTATTTTGGAAAATCCGTTCTTAGCTGATGTCTACTCTATGAAAGGAACATGTCTACCAACTTTCAAGTATGTAGGTTGAATAGTTACAGAGATATCGTGATTAGTCAGTCAGTGAGTGAGTCGCTTTTCTCCTTTATATATATAGATATATAAATACTGTAACTTTTAATAAGGAAAGTTCTTTGTGTGAAGCAAAAATGATTTCATGAAAAATGAAATAAAAAACTGATACATTCCATTATGCTCTCTTATCCTTATGTTTCATTTGATTGAATATTCATAAATCTATCATCAAATGCTCTCATTTAAAATGATCTCTATGCTTTTCCAAGTATCGTGATACTATTTTACTTGAAAAAAGCATAACAGATGTACGTTATTTACGACTTTTCTAAACGAAATTGAAACACATGTGGGGGGGGGGGACTAAAGATGCGAATAATTTTCTCTGCTGCTTCTTAAAAAGTAAATAATTCTTTTCTTCCCCCTCCCTACTGCTAATGTAATGTATACAGTAAAAAAAAAGTGTTGCATTTTTGTATCTTCCTAGCATTTTATCTGTCTGACTTTTGTTTTATTTGTTAATAATTTAGGTTTATTGGTAATTTAGGTTCAAAAGAAAACCCACTAAAGAAAAGTATCTCTAGTTGCCTGGATTACAGCAAATGAAAAAAAAAAGTTTTTTGATTTGCTATAGGATTAGAGGTATTTAATGAGCGTATGAAAGTTTTGGTTATGAATGACATTTGATCGCTGATAGGAAAATCGTTTAAAAATTTGATTTTAAAAAATGTGAAGCGAATTTTGAGAAAATCTACGTTTATGGCGTCAGTCAGGCTTTGGGCCCCCTTTAAGCCTTGCCCCCCCCTCAGTGAGGGGGTTGCGGGGGTGCACGTTACGCCACTGATCCACTCACTAATTGACAAATTTGTAGAGTAGTGCAGAGTGGCACTGAGAATTGTACCACGTACCACATGTGGCACGCTTGTCAAAGGTTGCCAACCCCTGGTGTAGAAGAAGAGAGGAAGATTTCAGGTATTGTTCTCAGTCACTTGGTAGAGGCGCAGAATTATGAAACCGTCATCAACAGTTCTTTCAGCCCCAAGCAGTTTTGCTTCTATCGAATTAAATTAATGCAGTGATTCTCAAACTGTGAGGTGCACTCCCTTAGGGGAGCCTGATAACCCTGTGTGTAGGTCATTGGTGTACAGAAAGTAAAAAGTAAAAGATTATTTAAAGAAATTTTTAATTTACTGAAAGGAAGCAAAACAAAATATACATTCTGATGTAATATTCACAAGCAATATTGCAATATTCACAAGCAACGCCGTCCCTTTCGTTATAATGGCGATTTAATGGGAACTTGGCGAAATATTGGCGATAGAGCAAGTTGGCAACCAATTTGGTCGCCAAAAATAATGCCAACTTGGCTCTATTGGCGACCAATTTGGTGACATTAGCGACCGTGTTGGCGAGTTCGGGACCCTCTGGATTCTTCTAGAAATTAGTAGAGAAATCCACTAATTTCACGACCTATGACGCTAGCGCATCTTTCCGGAAGTTTCGGTCTGGCTATAAATAGAGTGATACTCGCCGCAACAGTCAGTCTGGTTTTGACTAGCGATTAGTGAACTTGCCTTGATCGTGATTAGCTCGGCTGTGCTTGTGAATAAGCTTATATATACGTGTATTTTTAGATACTGATAATTGTGTCTAAGTGCTGTTGAAGGTGTGAAATCCTTCTGATATTTATTCTGCGAATTTTGCTGTTGAATCCTGTGTTCCAAGGATTGATTTTCGACAATAAATTAACATCGCTGTTAAAGAACTGTCTCATTGTTTACAACTGATTCTACATAAAATCCTCGAACCCCGATCTACGTAACAATACTTAAATGTATCAGACTGTCAAATGTATTTGATAATTAATTTACTAATATTAAATTAAGAACAGTTCAGCAATTATTAGTGACTCTCCCATAGGCTTTATTATGCACAGAAGATGTTTCAAAAAGGAAGGTTGATTATTATATATATATAGGTATTGATACATTCTAAGTTCATTTTTCTCTATATTTATCTGAGATATATATTTTGTCTTCAAAGCAGCCACAGCAGAAAATCCAGTTTCACAAAGGTAGGAGATGTTGGAAACGGATGATTAGACTTTAGAAATGAATGATTGAGGGAATAAATATATTGAATTTAATAAAAAAATATTTTGAAATATGTTCCGATTTAAAAATTAGGGAAAAGTAACATAATACTTATCTATTACTTAAAAGTAATTTACTTAAAATATTTATTTCCTAAAAGTAACATTACAAAGTTGAATACTTATCTTGATAATTAGTAATGTTTATAATTCAGGTCGTATTGTAGGTGTAGAGTCAAATTACGTTACTATTGCATTTATATTGTTATTGAATGGGGGGGGGGCGATTAAATTATGCTTGAAAGTTGGGTTGCAAATATTGAAAGTTTGAGAAGCACTGGATTATTGTGAAACTTCTTAACGAACGCCATAGCTTCGATAACTGGAATCTTTCAAATGAAGAGGACGATGCTTCGGTTTATTTTTGTTTCCTTCTTTTTATTTTTTTCTTCGTGCCCCTTGAGAGTTTTCTTTCTTTGGAACCAAATTCAATAGATTATTTTTTTTTTTTTGGATTTGAAATGCCCAGTTCTTATTATTTTAAATCACTTTGGGTAATCAAAGCCAAGATACAATTGTATGGATTTCTTTGAAAACGAAACAAAAGTAAATAAAGCTTGACCGGACAGTTAAAAAGTCGCAAAAAGAACGATAATTTTATTTCTCCTTTTATGTAATTTAATTTTGCTTTGTTCTTATGGCATTGCGACTTCCTGTTAATTTGTGTCCCTCTTTTCTATATATATAAAGGAGAAAAGCGACTGACTGACTAATCACGATATCTCCGGTACTGTTGAACTTACAGACTTGAAATTTAGTAGACATGTTCCTTTCATAGAGTAGAGATCCGCTAAGAACGAATTTTTTTTTTTTGCAAAATTCGAACCGCAAGGGGTGTTTTAAATAATTGTTTCCATCTTTAAACTACTCGACGTACAATCTTGAAATTGGGTAAGCAGATTCCTTTCATAGAGTAGAGATCCGCTACAATATGAGTTTGGTGAAAATTGACCACTAAGTGGCGTTGCGGGGGATTAAGGGGCGTAATAGATAAATATTTTCGTTTTTAAACTACTTGACCTACCTGCTAGAAAATTGGTAGGCATGTTTCTTTTATGGAGTAAATGCTCGCTACAAAATGGGTTTTGGAAAAATTGACCCCCAAGTGGCATTGCGGGGCTTAAGGGGCGTTATAGATAATTATTTCAATTTTTAAACTACTGGACGTATAGTCTTGAAAGATGTTAATCAGAATCCTTTAATGGATTAAATATCCTTTATGTAATGTGTTTAGTAAAAATCGACCCCTAGGTGGCGTTGGGGGGCTCAAGGGGCGTTATAGATAATATTTTTCCATTTTTTTATTTATTAGACGCAGAGTCTTCAGATTTGGTAAGCAGATTTTTTTCATAGAGTACAGTTCGCCTACAAAATGGGTTTTGTGAAAACAGGCCTCCCAAGTAGCGTTGGGGGGCTCAAGGGGCGTTATAGGTAACTAACCCCATTTTTGAACTATTAGACGTGCAGTGTTAAAACTTGGTAAGCAAATTCCTTTCGTAGAGTAGAGAACCGCTACAAAATGGGTTTCGCAAATATCAACCAAGTTTCATTTCGGAGATTAAGGGGCGTAATCGATAAATATTTCCGTTTTTAAACTATTTGATCTACCTGCTTGAAAATTAGCATGCATGTTCCTTTCATGGAATAGAGTTTCTCTAACAAAGAGTAAAACGAAAACAACCCCTAAGGAGGGTTGCGAGGGGTCAAGAGGAAATATAGAAAAAATTCCTGTTTTTAAATTGTTAGACCCACATACTTGAAAATTGTTAAGCATGTTTCTTTTGTTGAATAGGGATACAATAAGAATGTATTTTACGGAAAACAACTCCTGGGGGGAGCAGAGGGTTACTGGGGCGTACTGACAAAAAAATTCCTTTTTTCGAACTACAGGGACTATGATAATGAAATTTGGTTTGCAATTTTTTTTTTTTTTTTTGTTGAATTTAAATCCGCTAAGAACGGTTATTTTGGAAAACCACTCTCAACGGGATTACGGGGGTATTGAGAGTAAAAATTTCATTTTTTTTCTGTTAGATTTAAACTTGAAATTTGGCTTGCGTGTTTATTTTACGGAGTAGAGATCCACCTAAAATTGGTTTTGCGAAAATCCATTTCGTTAAAGGGTTACGAAAGTGCAAACATCATTCTATACTTCAATTTTATAGAAAATACAAATTAGATGAGTTCTATCCTTTTTTTTTTATCAAGAGGCGACAGTTAAAGGTATAAGTATATTTTTCAATACAATCGAATTCTTAATTCTAAGACTTCGATATCAATAATTTATATATATATATATATACATAAAACACACATCATGTGTGAAATACCCAGCGAAGCGGGTGGGTAACGGCTAGTCTTTTTATTTGTATGTGAACCATCTTTTGTCGTTTATTTGTTGGAAAAGAGTTTCTTTCGCAGAGAGTTAGAGATCAGACATGAAGAACACGGAATGATATATGAATTTTGGCTTGTGATAGAATACGCGCCTTTTGTATAAACCGCATGTATTTTCTATCGTAAAAATAAATGTTTATTTAATCAAATGTCTCAAAACTAACTCGAAATTTACTACTTCTTCCCTAAATGCATTTCGAAAGGCATTTGAGAGAAAAACGTCACTGCATTTCATCGGAGGTAATAATTTTTTGTTTTCTACTTGACTTCACAAAAAGCTGGGTAAACAGAAAAAACTAGCGTTGAGACCCTTAACGTACTAAAAATGAGTCATTTGTTTTTACGGTCTTAGGTTTAAAATTGTATGCGTAATAGTTATTCGAAGCATCGGTGGTTCAGTGGTAGAATGCTCGCCTGCCACGCGGGCGGCCCGGGTTCGATTCCCGGCCGATGCATATAACATTTTTCTAAAAGAACATTCATTTTAAATCTAGTCTTACTTGGATGGTGTTAATACTATTTTGTCAACTGAACAGTATATTAATATTTGCTAGTGATAGGTAATGCTGTGTTTGTGGAGGCTGTGAGAATAATATATCAAGTTCTAAGCTTTTACGGGATTCTCTAGCGAACTCTTGACCAGCATTGTCTCTGTCGAGTCGGAGATTTGAGTGCTAATATTACTAATGACTCGCCATGTAGAGGGACTGATGCACGTTGTAGTGTCGCGAGACCCCGGATTTGCTTCATTCCTGGATAACGTGAGGGATCATACAGCTTTAGCCAAATATCATTTTACTAAAAAATTAACTCCATTATTAATGTTTATACTTTTTGCAGCCTTTTACTGGAGAAAAGTTCAAGTCCGGATCAACGTTTGTTGATCTTCAGATGATCGTCTCTCGAGTGCAGCTGTCCCTGCAACCTCTTTCGCTTGTATCGCCCAAGATCCATCACTGGTGCGGCGGCCCCACAGACTCAGTCTTGAAGATGTCCTCGCAGTTCCTTCATCTCTTGATCCTCCTCTGTCATCTTCCGAATCCACTCTTTAACTCTCTGAGCAGACTTCTCTTACACCCAAAATAATTTCTGATTGGAGAGCTTCGCGTGTCTGCGCCCGGCGTCCTCTGTCTTTGTCCCAACTTTTGGTTCTTTCAGACAAAAGGCTGTCATGACTGAGATCATTTCTTTCGCTGTACCTCGTAAGCCATATGGATGGTCTATCAATCGACCTGTCACTTTAACACTGAGAATACACCTCTGGGTAATTTTTCCTCAAAAAAGTTCAACACTCCTTCCATTCAAGTACATTGCGGCCAACATGGGCGAAGGAACGACATTATGGAGGAATGTCAAACAGGTATGTCCTATCTATAAGTCATTAGGAAGAAAAGGCCATTTGGGAGTTGAAGAAGGAAAAGGAGGGGTAACATCAAGGCAGTTTCCAGAGTTGGCTCAACATCTGTTTTACCCCTGGCGTGAGTCAAGAATAAGGGTCCATTTTAAAGAATACAATGACCCATCTGGCTATTCTGTTTACCCCTGGGTGACAAAAATGACAAGCGGGTTCGTAAGATGTTAATCTATGAAGCAATGCTACAACGTAAAATCTATCGGTACTGAAAATACTAATGTTGATGGAGTGTGGAAGCTTGAAGAGTGGGTGCCAGATCAAGTGTTGTCCTCGTTATTGAGCATGGTTCAAAATTTTGAGGCCTGCCAGAGAGTGAGAGAGAGAGAGAGAGAGATATTAACGTCGCACTGATTAGCAACACGGGGGCTTTTGGCGACGGTCCGCGTCATTTTGAACACTGGTCAAGTGACACGGACAACACCTGAGCTGGCACCCCCTCTCCTAACTACCACACCACACCAACGGGAGGACGTTTGAGCTCTCGACAGATTGAACGTGCATCCTTCCCCTACACGGCGGATCTTTAGTGGTACTAGGATCGAACTCATGACATGCTAGCCATGATCCGATGCCTAGACCACTCGGCCACCGCGGCCGCTTTGAGGCCTGCCACCAACATCTCTAAGTTTGTTTCTAAATGCAACTTAAATCAATCAATCTATCTTAGCGTTCACATTACGTAAAGATTGTACTGGACAACACAAAATTTATCCTGCCGCTAACCCTATTATTCTAAGTGATAGTATTTTGCGTAATTGAGACTAGATTCTGAATTCCCGGTAAGATAATCACCAAAAGCCCTCGAGTATAGTGGAATAGTGCGACGTTAATATTCACTCACTCACTCACTCAGCCTGTAAAATAAAATGTAATGCTAAATTATTTGAAAAAAATTTAAATTATAACAACACACACCACAGCTTTCGTCGGGCAAGATTTCGTATCTAAAAATGTATCTTAAAAAGCGCAATACTTTCTTCCATTGGATAAGAACTGAAAGTTTTTATCCGAAAAAATGTCAACTTTAAAAATCTATTTTACATATTTTCATTGACAAAGGAACAGCATAAAACACAATTGAACTTGAAAATAATCTCATTAATGCTTTAAAAAATAGCCGAGTAACGAGGAATAGAAAATAAGGGAAATTTTGAATTATCTTACCAATACTCCCTAGCTCTTTGTCTAAAACTAGTATTATATTTAAAGAAAAAAATACAATATTTTTTATGAGGTAAAATACAACTCCAAAATCTTTTTTAAAAAGTCAATTTTTACTTATATATGTGTTAATTTAAATTCCTACACGTTTCCTATGAGAATAAACGTGCAGTGGCAGCCGAGTGGTCGGGGTACGAATTTGTGGGACCGTGGTAGACTAGTAGTTAAGGTAACGGACTCGTGGCCAGCATGTCATGAGTTCGAGCCTAGTACCGCTGGAGACACGCCGTGTAGGGGAGCAAAGAACGTTAAATCTGTCGTGAGCTCTAACGTCCTCCTATTGGTGTGGTGTGGCAGTTTGAAGAGAGAGGTGCCATCTCAGGTGTCGTCCTCGTCACTTGACCAGGGTTCAAAATGACGAGGTCCTTATCCAAAAGCCCTCTAGTAACTAAACAGTGTCACGTCAACATTCACTCACTCACTCACGAATTCGTGGTCGGCGTTTTCGAATCGTGATTTCAACTCCAAGGGCTTGAAAGGTCACTGAAGACTCGAATCATTGAGAGTCTGATGCACGTTAAATCTGTCGAGGGTAAAAATCCATCACGTTGGGGGTGGTAGGGAAATTCGGAGAGTGAATGCCAAGTTAGGAGTCATTTTCATCACTGGGTTGAGTTTCCAAATAACGAGGTCCTCCGTCAATAGATCTCGTGCAGCTTTAAAGTGTGACGTTAATAGAGAGGATATGAGATTATAACTGGAGGAGTATATATCGGGAAAAAGAGAGAGAATATAAGTACTTAACAATAAGAGAAGATCATGAAGTTGTTAATAATCTAATACGATATTGATTAGGGAAAATAACCCGAGTAAACCCATTTAAAGATAGCAATGCAGCTCTCAAACTTTTATTGATTATTTGTGTGTGAAGGAGGTATTGCCAATTATAGTTTATACATAGTTGTAATATTATGCTTATATATTTCGTTACGAGCCGGTTAGGGCTTATGTATTTTTGATAGAGAAAAATAAAACCTTTATACTAAGTATATAGCAACTTCTCTTCCAACTTTATTTGTAAGCCCAAATCGGCCACAGATGTTTGTGCCATTTTAAGGTATCCGAACACGTTGAAAATGACCAAATTCACTCAAGACAGATATTTTTTTTATCTTATTGAATAGAGCTATCTTTTGACTTTAGTAAACATACTTTTTTTTTGTTTCTACACTACCTAGAAGTCAAGTTACAATCAATTTTATAAAATTAGAAAAACCGGAAGTGGGTTTTGATCTACCAGAAGTAGGCATTTAAATTGCTCAAAATCTATCATGGCGAGTCTGATAACTCAAAATTTTACGAATGTATTTCTATAAAACTTTTTGAGCCTGATATTTATGTTATTTCTAGAGAATGTACTAAAACATTTCTTATTGTATGAATTCTTTTTGAGTTATGGCTTGTTATTTAAATAATGGTCTCATAAAAAATGTAACATTTCTTATAATGTTTACTCAATCAGCTCTAAAATTTTCAAATTTCAATAAAAAATTAAAATTTTAGTACATTTTTCTAGATAAATGCATCTAATTTGTTTTAGTAATACTTTTACTAATATATGTTTATTATTTTTTTCTCTAACTGCTTTGAAGTTTTTCAAAAATAATGCTAAAATTTCACTTATAATTGTGATTTTTGTAAAATTCAGGTAATTTATTTTAAATTTTGATAGTTAAATAGTAATATTTATTGGTATTGAATCCTAAAAGAGCATTTATAATATTTTAGTATGCTATTTTCTTAAAAAGTACTCCGAACGTGTTCGGAGATACCTTAAGGATAGAAATCCTTTTTATCTCAACTTAAGGTACCCGATTACGCTCGGAAGCGTGATTTTAAAAAGGTGTATAAAAAAGAGCTATTTTTCATATTTAATATAATCTGATTTAGAATATACATATGAGATTGTTTTTTAAGAATATTATTACCATAAATTATTAAAACACAGTTTTTTTTGGCAAAAAATGAGGGGAAAAATGACATATTTTCAAAACATTCTCTTTTTATGGAAACTGTTTCTGTAATAATATATTTTCTCTATATAACTAAGACTTCTCTACAGAGCCTGAACTAGGAGTTTAGAAAAATTCACATTGTTTTTGGAGATATCAAATGAAATAATCACGTGTGTTTCTTGTTAATATCTCTACTCTGATGTATTAAAATATGAATAAATCCTCTTTTAACTCATATATTTCAAAAATTTTAATTCAGGCTCTATACAAAAGTCTTAGCAAGCTATATATGTAAAATATTGTTACGTTGATCGGGGTTAGAGGATTTTATGCAAATCAATTGAAAACAACAAGTCAGTTCTTTAAGAGCGATGAGAATTTATTGTCGCAAAAACAATCCTTGAAATACAGGATGCAGCAGCAATATTGACACAGTAAATCTCAGAAGGTCTACACACCTTCAACAGCACTTAGACACAATTATCAGTATCTAAAAATACACATAGGGGAGACCGGGACAAGATGACTAATGTCTTAATTTTTCCGTATTCCACTAGGTAGCAGCATCAAATCAACACTACTGGCTCTCCTTTTGGCCTTTCGTTAAACTATAGTATAGACACGCAGAAATCGCCCTTTTTGTGTTAGTTGTGAAGCTTTGATTGTTTTTTGATGCCACGATATAACTTTTATGCATGTGTAAATAAGCTCTCTGCTACAGATATAGGTAAGATATAACATTTATCTTTAATATTTATGAATAACTTGGTTTAAATACTACCTATTACTATGAATAAATGTCAATTAATTGCCTTCCTTCATGGTAATGAGAACGAATATTTTTAAACAGACAGTCTGGGGCAAGATGACGATCCGAAACACGGGGCAAGATGACGAGCTCGTCATCTTGCCCCGTGTTTCGGAGTTTATTAAACTTCCTATTGTAGTCCATTCTATTAAATCCTGTGAACACTTGTTTGTCTGTGTGTATGTTCGAGTGACCTTGCGCTTCCATCTCTTTTGGGGCTAAGAGGTGCATCGGATCGGAAAAGGTTTCATTCGAAAGGGGGTGACCAGAGGAAGATATTTTTGCCATCCGCTAAGCCCCCCCTCTAAAGAGGAAGGAATGTAACAATAATTTGTTGCTTTAAAGCTACTGGCTTCTATCTGCCACCTTTTCTGATATTTTGCGAGAAAACGAATGCTTCCTGAACTTGTAGAAAGAGCCCCACCAGGAACTGTAGGCAACTGTAGTGATAAGGGCTGGAACAATGAGGGCACCTTTTTCTCTTTTTTGAAGCACTTTTATCTTCATGTGAAACCAAGCAAAGAATCTCCTAATCTGTTGATTTTTGACAATCACAAAACTCATATAACTTTGCAGGCTATCTTACATTTGCTGAGCGAAAAACATCATCATGGTTGGGTTGCAGTCGCACACATTACATCGTCTCCAGCCCCTTGTTGTGTCATTTTTCGACCAGTTAAAAACGCACCATTGCCAAGCATGTGACAACTTTATGGTCACTCATCCAAAACAAACTATCACAGACAAAAATATTAGTGAGGTTTTGAGCATCGCTTACTTCAAATCAGCTACAATTGGAAATGCCGTTGAAAGGGTTTAAAGAATATGGGATCGAGCCTCATAATCCTCTTGTGTTTAGCGAACATGACTATGCTGAGGTAAAAACTACTAATCATGCTGCTGTTGGCGATGAAACTGAGAATAACAGTGCTAATCCTCAGACCCCGGTAATAGAAAACCAACATATAAACCCTCCAGTAAAACCAGAACTTATGGCAAATGCTGATTCCAATGCACCAAAGAAGCCTGTTAGTGTTTTTTATTTCAAACCATTGCCTAAAACAACATAATGTGAGAATAAAAAGAAAAAGCAAAAAATTGAGCTCTAGCATTCTTACAGCACACCCATCAAAGAAATGTTAGAACAAAGGGAAAAGCAGAAGGAAGAACAGGAAGTTTTAAAAACAAACAGAGAAAAAAGCTCGTGAAGCTAAAAAGGGAGTAAAAAAACTCAAACTGTTCCCGTAGGCCTAAATCTATAAAATCCAGGCCAAACATTCCAGTTGTATCAACTTCAAAGGAGGGTGTTATAAGATGTCCTGCTTGTGAAGAGGAACCCTCCAACAGAAGAATGGATCCTGTGCTGTAAACCCCAAGAGTGTTGGCATGAGGAATGTTCCAATTATAAAAATGTCATTTTTATTTGTGACTTTGTTGGGTACACAACTAAATACTTCAACATTACATTACAATGCATTACGCTTAGTTTGATACTTTGTAAGATGTAAAAACACAGTTATCATTTGTTAAACCATGTAAGACATTCAAAAGATAAAATATGCTCAACCTTTTTCAGTGTCGCCATCTTGCCCCAAGGCAAAAGTCATCTTGCCCCAGTTCTGGGGCAAGATGACGATTTGTTAAGGTTATGAAAAACTAAAATAATCCTTAACTTCTTTTATTGGAAAAATTAAATGGTACTATATTTTAATACTACAAAGGACTACTCTAACAGTTCATGTAAAATTGATTTTAGTACCCTTAAAAATAAATTAATAAACAACAAAAAACTGTTAACGTCGTCATCTTGCCTCGGTCTTCCCTATGTATAAGCTTATTCACAAGCACAGCCGAGCTGATCAAGGCAAGTTCACTAATCGCTAGTCAAAGCAGACTGACTGGTTGCGGCGAGTTTCACTCTATTTATAGCCGTGGTGGAAACTTCGAGTAAGATCCGCTTGTGCCATAGATCGTGAAATTAGTAGATTTCTTCCCTAATTTCTAGAAGAATCCAGAGTCCCGAACTCGCCAAAATGGTCGCCAATGTTGCCAAAAATGATGCCAACTTGGCTCTATCGCCAATATTTCGCCAAGTTCCTATTGAAACGCCATTATAACGCAAGAGACGGCATTGCTTGTGAATATTACAGTTTTAACATAATATAACAGAGTAATATAAATGCACTACGAATCCAAATATAGGTTATTTACACTATTTTACAAAATTCGTAACAATATTATTGTTATAGAAGCAATTTTCATAAAAGAAGAGTGTTTTGAAAATATCCCATTCTTTTTTCCTTTTTTTGGCCTAAAAATCGCCTTTTAATAATTATTTCATGGTAATGATATTCTTAAAACAATTTTATATGTATATTTTAATTCAAATGACACTAAATACATATAAAAATATAAAAATATTCATTTATACGCTTTTCAAAACCAAGGTTCCGAACGTTGCCGGATATCTTAATAAAAAATAAAAAACAAAGGATAAATCAGAATATTTTAAAAGATAGCTTTGCAAACCTAATTAAACGTTAAGGAGATTCGAAATCTAAAAGATTTTCATCTAAGAACAAATAGCAATCTCTTCTTAAAATATGTAATAAATTTCGGATTTTAAAGATAAATACATGTCTTTAAGCTCGGAACCTGTCGTTAAATTTGGTACCACTTTAAACTCTCTACTGTTTCATTACTCAACGGAAACAAGCAAAAATGCGATAAATTACCGTTAAGTGAGAAGCCAATTAAGACCATGAATTTCAAGTCACTCCCTTGGTCCTGAAAGTGTTAAAAGTCTGTAATCGATTCGAAAATATCTCTAATCGATTCATAAATTACATCGATATTTCCCATCTCTGGGAGAAGAAAAAGAATGCCTTTATCGAAACTCCTTCCTCTCTGGAAATCATAAATAGAGTTAATTGGCACAGCAAATTACTTATTGGGTCGGGGACAGAACGATTATTTATATTAATTGACCTCTGTAAGCGCGCAGGAATCTCATTTCCTGACGAAAGGACGCTTCCACGCGAAAAGATGCATTTTTCCCATTCTACGAGGGGGCTGGAGGGACGGTTAATGACTTTCCAGCTTCTGTACCACTTCCTTCGGGGGTGCGAGTCAAAAGGGAGAGGGGGTGGAGTTCAAAGGAAAGGAAATAAGGTTTGTACCGTCTGCGGAAATGACTTCTGATTGGAAGCGATTATTAGTTTTGGTGCGAAAGGGAGAAATCACGAAGAGGGAGTTTGTGAATGAGTTCCAAGAAGTCGGGCCCTCTTGTTCTTCGAAAGGGATGTTCCAGTCGTTCTGAATGGAAGACAAATTGGAATGTTAATTCACCGAGAAAAAGGATTAAGGTGTCGGGAAGTAAGTTTATATGCTCGCTTTGGCAACTGTAAATTCTCTGTTTGATTGGTCAATCAACACATTTCATTCCACATTCTGTTTAACATTTTTTTATGGCTTTTAAAATTCATTTAATAACATATTTGCACTTAAATGTTAATATAAGTGTTTTAGATTCAAAATATACACTTGCGGAGAAATCTTAAGCATAATCTTAAACTTTTTCAACATACAACAATGAAATTGTTGGAAAGGGATTTTCTCGACATGTACAGTGAAAAGACAGCTCAGTAGAAAGGTGATACATAAGCAAATATCAGCTCTAAGACATCAAAGGGCTCGTCACAGCACGTAAACGCGTGAAATGCGCGCGCTCAGTACCAAGGCATCTTAAAAAAGGAGGAGGCAGGATGCACTTCCAGATATTCCCTACAAGTGAAAGTAAAATCATACGTTCATAATGGTTACAAAGGAAATTACCAGGATGCTTTATACGAGGTAGAATGATCGACAAGTTTAAAGAAGGGCGAAGTTTGGCTATCGTTGCACAAGAGTTTATAATTGACTAAAGTATTTGAAAGTCAAGAGTTTTAAAAGCCTTCTAAATGACAGGTGAAGTTAGTCGTAAGAAAGGATGTGGTGGTCGACCGAAGACCGAAGTAAATGATGACCGGTATGTTGTTCTGCAGGCGAAAAGTGACTGGAAGCATACATTAAGGAACAACTCTCAGCACCTGCGGAAGGCAACTAGAATGACAAGTATGCAATTTATTCCGTCTGCATGAAGATGTCCTATTGGCGTGTCTTCCTAAACGCTGCATACTATAAACAGTATTACATTAGTCATACCATTTACAGTGGTATCAAGAACACAGATTAGCCATCTCATCAATGGTGCCCTGTTCTGCTTACTGGCTGGTGAGTCATTTCAGTCTGATCAATGATTCCCAGCACCAGTTGATATGGATCGCGGTAGGGACATGATTTAATACCACTAACATCAAGGGATGAGCCCGTTGAGTTGTTTCTGGAGGTTAGGCATTATGTTGAATGGACTAAGAGAGCTCTATATTTTCGTTAACAGCCCACTTATCGGAGATCGTTTCTGTGATGATATTATCCTCCACACGTGCATATCGGAAATGTCATTGGTCCAGACTTTATTTTTGTGAATGAGAATGCACGTCCACACATACACAGGACCTCTGCTGTTGAGGAGCATCTAGAAAGTTGGGATATCTTCAGAATGGACTGACCTACATGCACTACTTATTTAAATACCAACAAACGTATATGGTATGCTTTGGGAAGACACATGGTAGTATGATCGTATCCTTCAGAGAACACCAGACAGCTGCAGCAGATGCCCCTTAAGGAGTGGTGTAACGTAGCCTCCTTAGACTGACGTTTTTCTACCCCTCTTGTCCTTTTTGAACCCCAGGGGTAAACATAACGACCAAATGAGTCATTGTATTCTTCAAAAGGGACCACGTGCTCTTCTCTTACTTTCAGGGGCTAAACAGATGTTGAGCCGACTCATGAACTGTTTTGACGTTACCACTTCTTTTTCATCACATCAATCTATAAGAAGGGACATGCTTATTTTTGTCAGCCGTCCATTCATTCGTTTCCTCACATATGTTGGCCAGGAAGCACTTGTAAGGAAAGGAGTGTGGGCCTTTTGTGAGGAAGAAATACCAAGCAGTGTATTCCCAGTGTCAAAGTGTGGCCGCGGTAGCCTAGTGGTCAAAGTAACGTACTCGGGACTGTTGTGTCATGAATTCGAGCCTAGTACCACTGAAGACCCGCCATTTAGGGGAGAGAAGCACGTTAAGTCTGTGAAGATTTCAAACGTCCTCCCGTTGGTGTAATGTGTTAGTTAGGAGAGGTGGGTGCCAGTTCAAGTGTCATTCTCGTATTTTGGCCATGGTTTAAAATTACGAGGTCCGTCGCCAAAAGCCCTCGTGTAGCTGTACAATGCAACGTTAATATTCTCCCCTTACTCACCGAAGTGTCAAAGTGACAGGTCGATTTATGGACCCTCCACATGGTTTACGAGGTATGGTGACATAGATAATCTCAGTCGCGACAGAATTTTGTTTCGAAAGAACCAATGGTGGTTGGGACTAATACAATGGGTGAAGAGTGCAGACCGGTGACGCTTGCTAATCATAAATTATTGGGGGCTTGAAAGAGGCCCAATAATTAATCCCCCATGGGATTTAAAGAGTCGACTCGGAAGGTGCCGGAAAAGATCGGGAGATCATAGAACTGCGATCTGGGCTTGATATTTTCTCCAGCAAAAGGGTTTCTAGGCATGCGGACTCTAAGAGGTGACCCACTAGAACTTTATCTTGACTGCTTCGATGGAGCGACAGCATTAAAATCCAGTTACATACCCGTGAAAGCGTGCCAAACAGTCGACAATACCCACTTTATGACGAATGGACATGCAAAGATGTGGCTTACAGACCTAACAGATCGGATGTAAAAATTCTACCTTATATATTTGAAAATAAAAAGTAATTTTTTTTACTAAAGCTGTGTGATTTCTTTCGCTACCCAGGAATCATCGCAGAGGGTAATATCCTTATTAAGGAACTATATGGTTTGCTTTTCTTTCTTACGTAAATGCAATGTCTTTTGCTACTGCCATTCTGTAAATAAAGTCTCTTTATTTTGTTCCATAATGTATACGTTCAATTAATTTTTTTAGCTACATTGCTTTTATCATCCTTTATATGCTATATTGTGAGTATTTTTCATGTCATCCAGTTGATTTTTCTTAGAAATCAAGCATAATCTGAAAAGTTGTTTAAGTTTTGCACACTAGTGTAGTTCATTTTTCACTTCAGGACAATGCACATATGTTTACTTTTTGTGGTTTGAAACAAAAATCTATAAATTCATTTCGGAAACTGTATTAGTTGCTAAATTTATATAATCAAATTTTGACGTTAACAAGTAAATAGCTATGAACAGAGTTTGCTTAGTATTGCTCTAAAGTTTGCAGTTATTATTTTTTTTAATTTGGAAGCAAATAAATTTCAAAGTATTCTTAATTTGCTCGATATTTCTCAGATTAAAAAAATATTAAACTTGAAATATGTTTGTTTCTTTTAATCAAATTAGAATTTTTTAGTTCTCGGCAGTCATACATGCAATGTTTTCCAAAATAAGAAAAATTAAAATAGTAAAATAAAAATGAGCTGGTTCGATACGTTCTTCTGTCCGAAATAGAAGTTGAAATGGCTATTTCGTCATTGTTGTAAATTGCGTCTGAAAGCAAATTTTTTCAAAAATTACGCTGCAACTTAGTTATACAAAAATGTCTTTTTATTGACCCCATTTAAATTTATTTGGGGTATTTTATTTCAAAATCCAAAGAAATTTTATATATTTGCCATTTTTTATGTTCAAACTTGTAAACCAATTTAATTTTGTTTCTTGTGTAACACGATTTAGCTTAAATTTTCTTCCATTTCAACATTCGAAATATTTTTCACCGACTATTACGAAGACATTTAGCTTCTAAAAGAGGCTGGACTGCAATAGCCTAGGCAAAATGGTTTCGAATTGTTGGCCGGCGTGTCTGGGTTCGAGTCCTGGTATCTCTGAATACCCTCCATGCAGAGGGAACCAATGCATGCTAAATCTATGGAATTCAAAGTCCTCCTGTTTGCGTGGTAGTTTGGAATAAGGTGTGCTAGCACAGGTGCTGTCCTCGTCACTTGACCGAGGCTAAAAATTACAAGTTTCGTCGCCAATAGCCCTTGTTTTTCTTTAGAGAGTGACAATAATATGACTTTCACTCACTTCGAAAAAAGACACAGAACACCAAAGAAATCGCTTTTACAAACCTATGATCAAAATACTGCTGCAAATAGTTTTAAATTAAAGATTTTTAAGAAGCCCAACCAAAGGTAGCAAACTTTTAAACTTATATTTTAAATAAAATTTATCTCTGAGGCTTTCTCTCGGCCTGAGAAGGACCCATTTGAAGCGGTTACAACGATCTTTATTGAGTGTTTATCTTTCTATGCAAAGACCAGGACAAGGCGCCAAAGTTTTCCCGCTAATGAAAACAGAGAAAGCAAAATGTTATTCCGGGTTAATCCTATTAGCGTCGGGCGCATCTTAATGTCTTCCTTGGCTCTGTTTGTTTTTCACTTTGTTGACCTTCTTGGCGCATTACGGGATTCCCGGTCCAAAGAGCCACGGGAGGGCCACAAAAGATGCCGAATCCAATCACCATTTATTTCTGCCGCCCCGAGAACAGGGGAAAGTTTTAATTACCTTCCTTAATTGCACCTCCCTCGAGATGTTTGGGACTTGGCGATCGTTTATTTGACTTGGCGAGACACTTTCTTCCTCTTCGGGGTCACCTGGGACGGACGCGGCGATGGATGATTGGCGAGGTCTTGTTGGAAACACTATTTGTCAAAAACACTTGTCGAAAAGTAATTAAAATTTCAAGAATCTAATCCAACTTGCTTTTCATAACACCGACAAAACTTCATTCCGAGAGGATGTTCTTAACAGAGAGCATTCTTTAGCAAATTTATTGCTTGTGGAGTAATCTGTCTTCGTCCTTTGGAAATGTTCCAAAATTTACTGTTTTAAATTACTTTGATAATCGGATTGATACTTTATTCGATACTGGCTCCCATGTTTAATTTGATTCTATAAGCTAGTGAAATTTTTCAGTTTATCAAAATATGTTGCGGTGGTGATACAATTTTATTGGAGCATCATAAAAGACATTGGAATTAGATTAAATACAAATGCCCAAATTTACATTTGAAATATTCATCTAATTATTTTTGTCTCTCCTCAGTAGAATCATTTGCAAGAAATTATTTCTTTACATGTGCACACCCGATGCTGTCGGGACACTTTAAACAAAGACGTTAAAAAAAAAATTCTATTTTTAAAGTATTCTCTTATAAATTTTCTTTACATAAATTTAAACATTTACTTTTCCTACACTTATTACACTAAATTCAAAATGAATGATAAAATGAATAAAAAGCAAAAACATCTTTTATTTTCTTAATTAAATAAATACACTAAAAACGTTTAAAAACAAAACAATAGGTGTAAAATAAAATTACCGTATATTACGACGTAATAGACACAGCAGAGTATATCGTACACCCATACTTTCAAACAGCATTTTTTAAATTTTAGATATATTCGCCGTATAACGCGTAATTTTATTATTTTTTTTTTACGAAGAAACAAGAAAAGTGCATGTGAATCTGTTGAATTCTAGATATAACGCATGAGTGAATAATAAGAACATGGAATGAAGTTAAATCTAATATAATTTAAAAGTCATTTGGAAAAAAATATGGTATATCTAAGAATCTAATGTAACGGAAGATAATAATTTGTTTATGGATCAAGGTAACTATGGTGGTGAAAAAGAAACAAAATTTTAAAATGTGTTTCTGAATATGTAACGGAGTGAGTGAGTGAATATTAACGTCGCACTGTTTTAGCTACATGAGGGATTTTGGTGACGATCCGCGTAATTTTGAACTATGGTCAAGTGACGTGAACGACACCTGAGCTGGCACCCCCCTCTTCTAACTACCACACCAACGGGGAATATGTAACGGAAGACGAACAGAAAAAAACTTCCCATGTTATTTGATAATGAAAGTTCATAAGGTTTGTTAGGTATGTAATAATATTTAAGTGCCATATTTATTCGAATCTAAGCCGCACTCCAAATTTTCAACACGGCTTTGTGAAAAAAATAAAAGTAATGTAAAATGGTTTATCAAAATAGATCCAATAGTAAAAATTTTTTTAAAAAAATGAAATTTGAATAAATAGGAATCTAGTAATTAATTTACTTCACCAGTATTAAGAATTTTTACATGTATACATGAACCTGTTATTGCTCTAACCGTCAGAGCATCATGTTCAATTTTATCCATCGAACGAATTTTCCGTTATAGAATCTAAACCACACCCTATTTTCAATAGCATTAACATTGGAAAAAATGCGGCTTAGATTCGACTGAATACGGTAGATGTAGAAATTTTATGTTCCTTTTTTCTTTATTCTTAGAGCTATCATTTTTATATTCGGTGTATAACGCGCGCACGTAAATTTTGACCCTATTTTTTGAGTTAGAAGTTCAGGTTATACGACGGATTATACGGTAAGTAAAGTATTATTTAATATTCTTAAATATTTCATTATTTTACTTGGATGGAACGAAAATCAAGAGTATCTTTTTTTTTCTTGTAAAGTGCTTATCTTCAAGATACCTCTGACTTTTAGTAGATCGTATATATGAGGAATATTTTTTTTAAAGTGCACATCTATTTTTCTCTTTCTTGTGAAATTACTAAAAATATTAAAGTAAAATGTATACGAATTTTTTTTGCTTAGTAAAGTAGAGAATAACTTCGCACAAGCCAAATTTCCAAATGGTACCTCTAAAATCTATAATTTTAAATATCCAGTGTTTATTTGTAGCACTCGGGATTTTAAGCATTAAGATGCAAATCAAGTAAATCTTCCTTTAGCAAAGAATTTGTTATTTTTGGATGTCAATGTAAACGTTTTTTCTTATACATGAATGTAAGTACATAGTATATTTAAAAGTAGGCTATATAAATATCATGGTTTTTCTTCATTCTGTCACTAAAAAGACAGAGAAAAACTTTTATTTCCATAAAATAACTTAATTTAATTATCTTAAAATTTGCCAACATCTTTTCAGAGTCATGAAGGCTTTTCCTCTCGGCATCTTTTTTTAAAAGGAAAAACTAGCAAAGTATTTTAACCAAGTGGGCTCTTTAGTTTTCCAGAGAGAAAATCAGTTAATTAACTTCCAATAATCCAATTTTAGAGCCAATAATTGATTTTCCCCACGCATTCTGAGTCCATTTACTAAACAGTAACTTTTTGAAAGAAAAAAAAAGGGCCGTGAAAAGTCAGTGAAGGGACTTCGTCGCAATTTGTCGTCCATCCCTGCTTTTCTTCTTCATCCGCTTTCAAGAAATTTACCGCCTGGAGAGAAAAAGCACATGCGGCTTGTAAAGATCTTTCCTGAAGGCACTTCAAGAGTAAAACGCCACTTCCCTGTCTTTAAGTGAATTAAACGAAAGTGGATTTTCTGCTCAGACGACTTCGTCCTGCGCTGACCCCTCTCTCTTTTATCCCCCAAACGAATTTTACATCCCTTTTGCGCCAATTTCCTCACCTTCCGCCAAGGAACAAAAGGCAAGGATGTGCCGTGAAGCCTATTTTCGAATCACCCTCCCTCCTCTTTCATTCTTTTGGAACGGAAAAAAAGGAACAAAGTAAAAAGAAAGAGGGAGGGAGAGGTGCAGATACGAGGAAGAGTTGAAAATATCCGATCGCCCGGAATTCGATTCCACCACAAATCCTTTCACGGTCGTCGGATTCCTCTCTTAACAGGGTTAGAAGGAATCGTTTTCAGCTCTTGTTAATTGGGAGAACTTTTGCCAGAGGCGGAGCATGATGAACTGTTTTCTGTCGTGATGAAGTATCACGTGATCGAATCGTTTAGTTGGGGGAAGATCACGAGGCAAAGTTTTATTAACAGTATATGGGAAGATAATTAAGAGCCTGAAGCTGATCGGGAATTAAAATGATCTGTTTGACTTGATAGGAAGGTACACATATCTGTCAATGTAAATTTAAAAATAAAGTTTCCATTGCTGAGGGAAAAAAATAAATATTCATCATGTAACAAGAATTACTTTAACAAGTGTTTAATAAGCAAATCCTAAAATCAAATTGAATGTATAATAATGATTTTGAATTGTTCATCTTTGTTAACTCTTTAAGGTATCCGACTACTTATGACAACTTTTTTTTAAAAAAATGGAGATACGGGGATTTTTTTGTGTGTCATTTTTAGATTTGTTTAGTATATTTTAAGGGGAAAAAATGCTAAAATTAAAATTATTATTACTAAAATGTGGAAAAAAATGCGTAAAAATTTACAAAAAAAATAACATAAACAGGGCCCATTCTGTACAAAAATTTATGAACAAATTTTCAGTTTTTCAATTCTGATGTAGTGCTCTGTTATTCATTTTTGAAATGATCTTCAGGATAAGAGATATTTTAATTTTTACAAAAACTAGAGCCTTTTATCTGAGTTATTATATGAAATTGCTTAAAGAAACAGTGATTATATTCACATAAGGGATTGTAAATTTTGTAATAAAAAAGTGATTGATAAATCTGAAGGTTAAAACACTTCTACTATTATACAGAACATACACAAAAATTTTCAGTCAATTATTTCCAAAACTTTTTGAGCTATCGCTGTCCCCTTTGAGCATTAAAAAGAAAGCACATTTCGGGTAAAACGCGTTTTAAAGTATGACATCTTTCATAAAGTAATGGTATCTGCTTTTACTAAAACACTTGTAGTTTTTGTTCAAGTGAACGGGAAATAATAAACTTGGTATTTTTATAAAGCAAATAAAATGGTCTATAAAATAAAATCATAAGCAAATAAAGAATTTCCAATTTTAGGGTTGTCGGATACCTTAACTTTGACTGCTTGTGTTTAAATTAACCCTTTACTAAAATTATTCAATAGAGAGATGATTATTAATGGGATCTCATTGTTTTGAATCAGGGGTTTGATTAAAAAAAACAAACATCTAATTAAAAGTAATCCTATTAAAAAATTGCTCTTATTGGATGGCTCGAAATATTTGTTTAATAAAGCTTAAGTGAGAGTCAGTGTTTGTTAATGTAGCTCCATAAAGCAACGCGAAGGCTATTGGCTACGGATCTCATAATTTTGAACCATGTTCAAGTGATAAAGACGGCACTGAGCCAGAACCACTTCTCGAAACTACAACACCAGGACTAACGTGCATCAGCCCTTGTACATGGTGTATCTTCAGTAGCTCTAGGAAACAAGCTCATGACACACCGTAAAAGGAAAGTTGTTTTCTTTGTTATAAACTAAATTATCGCCATTTATTTTTTATCTATCATTTTTATATAATGACGAGTGCCTTATTTTATAAAAACAAGAGTTAGTGAAATACGTGTTAAATTTCACGGATATAAAATAATTAACGGGACATATACAAAACTTCATGTTCCTTGGAAAAATAATATTTATGAGTTATAAATTTCAAAATAGGTTTTTTAATAAGTTTTTGGAACTTTTTTTCACAGTCTGTTTTGCCTTTCTATAAGAACTTTTATTTGTGCTTTCTGTATAAATTGTTTATGAACGCGTCATCAAATTTGGCTCACATTTTCCTCTTGCAATCTGTAAAAGCTGTTTTCTCTTCATGTTGATGTTCTGCAGGAGAAACAAATACAACTTACGATATCCTCTAAAACTTGTTTCACCTACACAATAGTAATGTAAATGAGAAAAAACATTACGCTCAAAGATAAAAAGTAAGATAAAATATTGGTGAAAAAAAATTTGACTAAATTGATATATCCTTAAAAATTTAGTTATTTAAAAGACGCAGTTCAAGAAATAATAACAGTTTTTTTAGCTCTTGGGGTTCAAATAATGCATAGAATTATGTCAGTTATTATTTAACAGTTACATGTATGAAATATAATTATCTCTCTCTTATTTTATTTCCACTTATTTTGTTCGAAAGTGTGTGATTTAGCGAGATGAAGCACTATATTCAATTTTTAATTTTTGCTTAAAACTAAGGCAATTATTATTCATTTTATTTTTCTTAAACACTCTCTCTTTTATTTTTTTTTAAAAAAAAGCAAATTTATATGAAATAAATTATTAACAAAATTTATGATTCAAATGGCTTTAAAGATGTATAGTGGCCATTGTTTAATTATTTTTACTAGAAGAATCGAAATCCAAAGCTTATGATTTCAATCGTATCGGAATGAATATTTTATTAATGATTTTAATAATAATTGAATCAGTGAAGTTTTTTTTAAAATTATGATATTCAGAACTGTATCTTAAATAAATTATCTACATTTTCATATTTTGAGTAATTCTTAGCAATAGAAGTTTAATTTTTCATAATTATATATGCCCATTGATAATTCACAATCTGTCTGCTGAGAATACGATTTAACCAGAACACGAAATACTCCACGATTCGTCATTACCAATCAACTGTTTTCACTAACCCATTTGCTTAGCCAATTGCGGAATGCAATTGTTTGAGTTGTAATTAAATCTGGATCAGAAACTCGTGTTTAAATGGCCACTTATTCCCGATTCGTTTCTGCTTGAGCGATAAATCAGCGTCCAGATTTGGGAGGATCATCTTCAATCATCCTCCATTGCCTCTTAGTGCTTGTTATCTGAAATCAGAGAGACAGTGAGAGCGAACGAAATAATATAGATAATTGGAATTCGATTTCATTCTCAACAAAGCAAGTTATTTCACAAATGTATAACACAAGTTTATAAAGAAATTCTGGTAACATTGAATAAAGACATCAAGCCTTTAAGTAGAAAAAGTTGCTCTAATACTATTTTATATTATGTTCATCCATTCTGAAATGTACGTTAAGTAGTTAGTTACGTGAAATTTAATCAGTTCCATGTATTTTCGAATGTTAGCCGTTCCGTGTGTCAGCCGATAGGCCTTTTTTTCCTTTAAAAATTTACAAAAATTAGAAATCCATATATAAGTCGAATAAAAAACATGTTGGTATGAGAGCGAAACTGTTGAGAATTGGACTAAACAGGTGGAATACTTTTGAGTTAAATTGCTGCAAAGCAAAACGCCAGACGCCAACGACGATATTTTTATTTCCTGTAAACCTATCTGAAGCTAACTAGTTTTTTCTATTAATTTTTTATTTTATACACTACCTGTGTTAATCTTACCTTCTGCGCCACTTTCTTTGTTTGAAAAATGACCTGGAAGAGAAATTCGTATACGACTTATTTCAAACTATAGGTTCAAACATCTCAATGAGTGAATAGGTGTTTTACAAATTATTCGAAAACTCGGATTCTGACACTGCCTTTGAAGGATTTGTGATTTTTTTCTTCTTGTTTGAATAAAAGCTCTAGTTGATTAACGGAAAATATTAAAAAAAATCGTTTCCTTTGAACTGTATTTTTTTCCAAGTTTAGCTGATCCGTATATAAGTCAACCATCAAATTTTAATTTAAAAAACTTTCCGAAAATTTCCCGACTTATACACGGAAATATAACGTTCGATTATATATTGCTGTTGCCTTCCAGCTATAAATCTAACTCTAAAATCTTGGAAGGAAACTTGAAATAGATTTTATTTCGTTTGAAAATAATATAGTGATATTAGAATAAATTTGTAATTCATTCTAAATGTCTAAGTTAATTTAACATTATTTTAACTAAAAAAACTTATGAATCAATGTCGAAAAAGGGATAAAAAAATCCTTCATTCATTCTAGTGATAAGCTCAGAATTTTCTTACAACGTCAGAAGAGAGAAAAAGGATAAAAAATAAAGAACACTTTTTTCCCCTTTTAATGAATCCTTTTGAAACAAAAAAACTTTCTTTTTTTTGTATGAACTTCATTTTGAAACAAACAAGCTTTCATTATTTACGACCCAATTTTTAATAACATTTTTCATCGTACACCCCTCCATACAACAATAATGCATTAAATTCAATAATAATGTACTTCGACGCTAAAAAAAGCTACAATACGACTTTAATTATAAGCCGTACAAATTAAATTTTGTAAGTATTAAATTTTGTGTATAAATTTATATATGAGAAGCCCATGGGGTCCCAAATAAATTTATTCTTAACTTAGAATTGTTAAACTAATTATCAAATTCATATTGTGCTGTACTGATACATTTATAAGTGTATTATATCACTATAAATATGCATTTTATTTTTTATTATGTCGGAACGTATTTTGTTTCAGTAAATCTCTAATATTTTTAAATAATATTTTATTTTCAACTTTTCGATATGTTCGCTTCCCTCGCAGGATTATGACTCCCCTTAGGGGAAAGCACCACACAGTTTGAGAGACGCTGAGTCAAATTATATATAAGATAAACACACAAAAAATATTTCTCATATAAATAAAATTTTATAAGTAAATAAAGCCTGAAATAACGAGATTTTTTTTTGTCATTTTGAGAGTGAAAAATGACCCCTCCCATCGTGTCATTGATTGTCGATCCGTGTTCTAAATTATAAAGCAACATATATTGACACTCCCCACTAATCCCCTTGTACAATTATGTATTTAGCCTCTTTAAATTTTCTATAAGGTAAAGAAACTTCACAGTAGCCTGTTCTTTCTTAAAGAAGATAAATCACGTCAACCGATAAATGTTCTAATAATAATCCTTTTCCCTCTCTACCTCTTTCTTTCATCTCTTGAAATATCGATCAGAAACCTATTGTAAACCTTTTTTTCCCGAAAAGATTTGCGGTCTTGTTTGCGTGACGCATGTGAAGAAGGACGAGCGAAAAAAGCTCGCCTCGGTCCCTCCCAATCCGTGTCGGGTTGTCTGATCCATCTAGAAGATACACCGAGAGGGAGGTGCCCCCTCCCCCCGTTCTTTCCATCTCCCGGATCAAGACAAAACGGCCCGTCACCCGCAAAGAGACATCTCCACCGCTTGACACCGCGAGAAGATAAAGCAAACCTCCGAGGATTTCATAACTCGCGATGACAATTTCTCTTCCAGTTACGGAGGTGTTTTATTTTAAAAGTGAGAAATGGACTCTTTCTACATTCGTTTTGGTTTGAAGGAATATTTTAAAGATTTTCGGCTGCTTTGAGTTTAAAATTTTTCCCTTTTGTTTCAGCGTTGATTTTGACATAATGGAACTAGCTTATTTTAAACACGGGCTTTTAGGGGACAATTTTTTTCATTTACGAGGAAACATTGAAATACTTATGAATATTTTTAGTAACTTGGTAGGAATCATTGTTGTTCTAAAATTACACGATGTCTATTGGCACAATAAGTATGTTTCTTAATTTTGAGCCACAATAGATTGAAGAGAATACCTGAGAGAGTTAGTATTCCAATCTTCTTTCTACTACATCCCAACAGGCCCTTTAGGTTCAATTCAATTTAAAATAATAACATTTTCCCCATTATTACTCTCAATACTTTTTAAAATTAGAATCAACCTTGAGATCGAATATATCCGTCAAGAAGCTACCAGGTTGCCATATTGTAGTAATTTCTCTTAAATTTTATAGTGAAATATGATGACATTATTAAATATTGGATATTATGTTCTATTAGCAGAAGTTTTTTTTAGTACAAGAATATCAGCAACTCTCTGCGATATAACTTATTGACTGTGGCTTTTCGGATAAATTTAAATGTTTTTATAAGATATAATCTTTAGCACACATTCACGGAGTTTTATTCTTAAATTATTTTCACTTTTTTTACAGCTCAGTGGTATAAGCAAATACAGGGGAAAGTTAGTTGACCTTAAAACTATGTTTAACCTTGCAATATTACCTTTAAAGTCCAAAGATTTGCTATTATATTATTGAAACTGTCTTATTTTTTGTTCTGCACTATTTTGCTATATTTCTATTTATTGCTCTGCTTTATTAGATTTATTGCAATTAAATATAGGATTATTGATTATTTACATACATATATACACTTCTAAATTTTCGATTCTTTTGAATGAGAGCTTCTTATATTTTAAGTAAATTTTATTGAAACGTATAAGATTCAATGCAGTTTTCCACCGTAAAAAGATCTTTGTTATGACTAATACCATTGTTTGACGGTGTCAGATCGGGGCCTAAGAAAGTCATCACGGCAAAGGGCTAGATGTACGCCTGTCATTAGCCGTAGCTTGGAGCACCATACAGGTAACAGTATGATTTGGCACAGTGCCACCTCAATTTTGAGAGAGAGGACACCCTGCAGATAGTCAGGGGCTTCCACCTCTCTTCCCTTTCCACCAACCTCACGAGAGGACTTGCAGCTCGACGGTTATTTAGAGGACTGTATGCCACTAAGGAACTACACATTCACAAACAACTATGCCTACTCTGGGATTCAAACCCAGGCCCTACAGCACAGGAGTCAGTGGTACTAGCCACTATACGGGATGGCGTAAAAAGATCTAATCTTGATTAAAATTTCACCTCCATCTGATTTTCGAAGCGAATAGTAGAATTAAGTGCTTGATTGGGTATCATATTTGTTTAATAAAAAATTCAGAAATACATATTTTGAAAAAGTAAAAATAAATATCAAACTATATTTAATTGATCAGTAAGACCACTAATTTCTGTTTTAAAGTCCCCCAAAATAATCTTTTTGAGTTTGAAATAATATTTCCCCCCTTATACGGAAGTAAAACTACAGGAAAAGAATTCTTTAGCTTAGCTTCTGAAGAAGAAGACCTCATTGAAAAAAAATTCTTTTATAGCATTAGCAGCATTGTAACTATTGTTCAGCACTTAATCAAACGTAATTACTTTTTTATTTTTAAAACGTGAAAAACATTTCAAAAACTTTCGTACTTTTGCTAATTTTTAAAAAAAATTAATTTTTGTAATATTGTCGCGAACTCTCACCCCGCGACTAACATCAGAAACATACTTTTAATTTAATTTAATGTATGTAACTATTGTGCTTCGTTGCAGCTGTGTGGCAACAAACTTTGGCTCAAGGGCATTATGCAAAGCTCGAGAGGTGATCGCCATTTATAAAAAGAAACCTACTTGTTCTACTCAGTTGGCTTGCGATAAATTTACGTCTGGTATTTTTCTTACCTGAAATTTATTTCAGCAATTTTCTGGACTCTCAACATCACTCTCGGTCAGTAGAAAAACAAGGTAGACTTGATAATTTTTATTTATTGAAGTTTAGCCTAAAAAATTTGAATTGACAAATATGTGACGGGTGCTTACGCGTTTCACTAACCTTCTCTTATAAACTTTTAAATTGTATTTATTTTGACCAATCCCCACTGAGAGCTGGAAGTGTGACTTATGTAAATAAGATAGTTTCGGGTTTAGCGAGTTCGAAAGAGATATAAAAGGGAGAAATGAAATGAAGAGAAGAGGATGACTAAGCGGTTTGATAGAGTAGAACTTTCGTTTTTGGGATTAAAAAGTAAACTACGTGGTTGTCCAAGAAGGTGTTTTTAACCGTCTAGCTTAATGAAGTGAAATTTGAAGATTATTGAAAAAAGATTCCTTAAGGCGGATCAGAAGTTATTGAAGATATCCTAGATTATAGCCACGTCATAAATTCTACTCGTTCCAGGTTCCTTCTGAAGAAGATTTCAGGTCTGTAACTTTTGTGGCTTAGATTTAAATGTGTAGTTTGATTGTACGTGTTATTTCCCCTCGTGATATCAGTTAGTATTCCGTCGTCCATAATTGAATGCTGATAATACTCCATGATAATTTATTGTTCTTAAAGTTGATTATTAATTGTGGATTTTTGTCTTAAAGAAATAATAAATAAGTGATTTATTATTTGAGTAGTCTTTAATTATGAATCCTACATATCCTAACATAGATAATATGCAAAGGGGTAGTGGGAGACTACGACACTGGCGCCCAAACGAAATACCGGAATTAAGAAACAGGTGCAGGATTTAGAGTTTTGCCGGAGTTATTTTTTTCGGGTAAAGAAAATGTGTTTGAGTTTCTAAATAATATTGATGATAATATAGCTTACTATGAAATACCGGCGAATCTATCGTGTGCATATTTAAAAGGTCATTTAGTTGGGAGAGCGTTAGACTGGTTCCAAGTTATTGGCTTCGAGTGTGTAAATGAAGAAGCGACTGCATTTGCAAACACTTAAAAAGAAATTGTCAGATAGTTTTCCGGTAATACGGAATAAATCAGAGCTAGAAGCTCAGTTTTTTTCGTCAAAACAACGGAGAGGTCAAGCCCCGTCAGACTTTATTTTTCAGATGTTAAAAATACATAAAACCTTGGAATTAAATTATGATGAGATAAAGTTGATTGATCACATAGTAATGCGACTAGAACCCCAAATAATGGATTATTTAGAAGTTCGAAACCCCACAACGAAAACTCAATTGATAGAGTTGGTAGACCGGTATGAGGAACGTCATAACTGCAGGGAAAATCAGGGTTCGAGTAATAATTTTGCTAGACGAAGTTGGGATGTGAGTAGGAATCCTGAGGAAAGAAGGAATAATAGAAATTGGAGAGATACTGGGGTCGGAAATAGTCAAAATGATCAAAGAGGACTAGGCAGGGGTGCGAATAATTTTCCTCGTCGTAATTATCAAAATCAAGGATTCGAGGGTGGAAATCGATACAATCAGTCAAATCAGAGAACAGACCGGTATCAGAACCGTAGGATGGTGGTTAGGAAGGGTCCTAATGACGATCCAGCAAAACAGTATTGGAGTCGTGTTGATTGCAACAGCGAAAGGCAAAGAAATGCCAATTTAAACTTTCAAAGAGATCGTATTGAGTCAAATACTCCTAATAGAATTAGACTTAATTCATTGAGATTGTCACCAGTTGAACTTCCGTATGTGCCGATTTTGTTGAATGATACTTTTTTAAAAGCGCTCTGGGATACAGGTGCGGAAAAGTCATTTATTTCAGAAAAAACGTACCGGTCATATTTTTCTTTCTGTCCTTTAAAAAAATCGTTAGCTGAAGTAGTTACAGCTCAAGGGTCACAGTGCAGAAATTTAGGCCACAGTTGAGTTGAAAATTAAAATAAGAGAATTTTCGCAGTTATGGAAATTTCATGTGATTGCTGAGATGAAAGATCCATGCATCATAGGTGTGGATTTTATGTCACATGCAGGGATTACTTTTGATTTTGTTAAAAAATCGTTAATCATTCCGGATTCGAAACGGAACGAAAAAGTG
>BMAO01012653.1:0-34699 GCA_019973975.1 Trichonephila clavata | reverse complement strand
ACGAATAGAAGGTAGACGAGACATTGCTGTTGCCTTAGATGGTTCATGGCAGAAAAGAGGATACCAGTCCCTCAATGGTATTGTTACAGCTATGAGTGTTGATACTGGAAAATGTTATTGATTTTGAAGTGTTTTCGAAACATTGTCGGTGCAAAACTGCATTTAATTCTGTTCATGAAAAATAATGTATTGCCAACTATAGTGGAACAAGTGGAGACATGGAAGTGAAAGGCGTAATGGCGATATTTGAAAGATCTGTAGCTCATTATGGCATTCGTTACACAAAATATATGGGCGATGGAGATTCAAGAGGTTTTTCATCAATACTTGCCCTGAATCCTTATGACACTCAAGTGGAAAAATTAGAGTGCGTTGGACATATTCAAAAGCGTATGAGTACTCCGTCTTTTGAATCTCAAAAGAAAAAACAGAAGAAAAAAATTAAGTGATGGAAGAAGCCTAAGTGGACGACATTTAATTTCCAAAATTCAGAGGTATTATGGTAAGACCATTAGAAACAATATCAATGATTTACACAACATGAAAACTGCTGTTTGCTCTGTTTATTTCCATCTTTTGTCTACAAATGAGAGCCCTCAACATGGATTGTGTCCCTCGGGTACAAATTCATGGTGCAAGTTTCAGAAAGCAAAATCTGAATTTAACGAAAAAGCATTATGATCATAAAAAACATACCCATGTGCCATCTTCCCTCATGAATGAAATTAAGCCAATTTTTAGAGATTTAGCTGACCCTAGGTTATTAAAAAAAATGTCTACATGGAAATAATCAAAACCCCAATGAGTCAGTTAATAATACCATATGGTCAGTCATTCTAAAATCTACGTTTGTGGAGTTAAAAACTCTAAAATTAGGGGTAAAAATTGGAATTGCACAATTCAATGTGTGCCATGTAGCCAAATCAATCATTTTAAATCATTGTGGTACTGAACCAGGTTTTAATTGTGTGTCATGCTTTAAAAAATTAGATGCTCGTAGGATTCGTGTAGCCCAACGAGAGCATCTTGAGATACAAAAAAAACGCTAGATTGCTAAAAATAATTAAAAAAGGAAATTAGAAGTCTTTTGTAGAAAGCAGAGGGCAAAGAAAATGTTTCATATTTTTCTGGAAAGTATTAAAAAAGGTAAATCGTCAAAATTTACAAATTTTACTTTAAAGCTTGTTTCTCAATAATATTTCCTTTTTTGTATCTTTTTCTCAGACACTAATTAATGTGAGGTCCTTTAAATTTTCAGTAAGTATATTTTCAACATGTTTACACATTTACATGAGGGGATAAGAAATACCTAAGAAACCTTTTTAGATAACGCTTTTTTAAACTAAATTTTAAGGGGAAAAAATTGGACATTTTTTAAAAAATTCATAATCATATCAATTTTTAGTAAAAAGACAAAACCCTCCACTAAAGTTTTATTGATAGTACATATAACGTACTGTTAGAATTTCATCTATGAGGACAAGTATTTTCTGAGAAAAAGATACATAAACTTACGCAATTTTAACATAGGCTCCTATAGAAAGTGCCGGACCCCTTTAAGCTGATTTGTCTCAGGATGAAAAATTAGTTTGCTTTCATCTAAAATGTTAAGGCTTTTTTTTCTAATGAGACAAAAAAATTTTATATAAATTTTTTTTGACACTTTAATATTAATGCATGTAACGAAAGTTAGTATGCATTATTGAATCAAACCACAATACTTATATTTTTAAAAATAATTAAATTTGGAGTTTATACACTTTTTATGGAATTTTCAGTATGCATTCATAAAACGTAGTATTTTACGAATACTAATAATGTTATTATAAAACCCAAAAACAACTTTTGTTATAAATAGTTTGAAGTTCTTCTAAGTCAAATTTCATGCATCTACGTCAATTTTTGTAGGAGGAGTTACTATTGAAATGCACTTCATAAATTTTATAAAAGTTTTCTTTAAAAAATTAGCTTTTTAAGGTATTTTGAGCACATGTTTGGTTTATATAATACATATAGATTGAATGCAACTAAAAAAAATTTTAAATTCCTGGAATTAAAAAATTTTGCGTAAATCTACATAATTGAATAAATGTTCTTGTTGTATTACAAAAGAATACAAATCTGGTTAAAAAATTCCGTTAGAAAAATGAATTGAACTTTGCTTTTTCATACATATCTGAAAAGATTTATAAGCATATAAATAAAAATAATATTATATAATTCTTATGAGAAAATGTAAATTATCGAACCTGGAAACATTCTCTTAAAGGAATCATATTAGTAACTATTTTTCGCTGTTTTAGAACTGTGCTTGAACCGAAAATTGTTATAACAATGCTTACTTACATAATATAAAAAGTCTTAGTTGAAAACATTAATAAATAAATAAATGTATCATTGACAAATATTATCAAGCAAATGGTATATATTTCAGAGTAGAGATCATGCATAAACCAATATATACATTGCCGTAACAAAGATACATCTTGTTCTTTAGGGGGATTAACAGATAATGAAATTCAACTTCATCGATCGAGTCTCAGATGTTAATATTGCATCCAACAAATAAAGTTATATCTCAATGTTTTTCATTTTTTACCATAAGAAGTATGGAAATCGATCTTTCTTTTAATATTTATGAATATCTATCTTCTAATGGATGTATGAGATATAAAAAATAAGTAGCAGTTTCCTAAAAGAAAACATTGAACCGAAATAAAAAAAAAGTTTCACGAAGCAACTTTGTCTCACACGATATTTATCTAATGAAAATCAAATATCTACTAAGACCTTGAACTCTAGGTGTAGATGCTCAGAACTCAAGTTTAGATTGGCATATACACACAAGAGCCAAAACATTATGACCACATCTACATTTTTCAATGAACTCACCTGGATGACGTGGAAGGCACGTGATCAAGTGGAAGTGGTATTTAACTGCTGCTGGAGAGTCTGAAGAATTATTCGTTTATACTTACTTCTGTGTGTGATGGGAAAGGTTGCGGATCTAAACGACTTTGATAGAGGGCAGATTGTAATATCTCGAAGGCTCGGAACAAGTGTTTCCGAAACTGCAAAGCTCGTGGGTTGATCACGATCTACAGTTGTTAGTACTTATGCAAAGTGGATGAATGACTGCGAAACCAGCAGTAAACGACATGGTGTTGGACATCCACACGCTATCAAAGAAAAAGGTCGTCGGAGATGTCTCGCATGGTGAAGCAAATCCGGAGCCAGACAGTGGCTCCGCTGACAGCCCAATACAATGCAGGGCCAAGTAGAATAGTATCGGAGCATACTGTTCAGTGGACACTGTTGGATATGGGGCTACGCTGCAACCGTCCCACTCGTGTGTCTTTGCTGACCAAGCGTCATCGCCAGATGCGCCTGTAACTGGTCCATAGATCCATGGATCCACTGGTCCATCGTGATTGGTCTATGGATCAGTGGGAGAGAGTTGCCTAGTCAGATGAATCACGGTTTGTCATTTATCACGCCGATGGCTGTGTCAGTATACGCCGTCTTCCAGGCGAACAGTTGCTCCCTCAATGTGCAGTAGGTTATACAAAGGCCGGTGGTGGCGGTTTTATGCTTTGGGGGACGTGCTCTTGGGCGTCTCTGGGACCCGTGGTTGAGGTAGAGCAGACCATGAATACTACAGGGTATCTGAACATCATTGCGGACTAGGTGCACTCTTACATGGCCTCTGTTTTTCCAGCTGGGAATGGAATGTTCCAACAGGACAACACCCCGTGTCACAAGGCTAAAATTGTGTTGGAGTGGTTCCAGGAACATGATGCAGAATTCCAGTTAATGTCCTAACCGCCTAACTTACCGGATCTCAATCCGATAGAACACATTTGGGATATCATAGGACGGCAGCTCAAAGTTCAAAGACAACTAATTCTCAATATCTCGGATTTGCGTGACCGTTTCTTAAACATCTGGTATAATCTGTCTACCAAGGACTTGTGGCATCCATGCCAAGGGGGTTTAAGCTGTGTTGCGTGCCAAAGGTGGGCCAACTCTTTATTGACAGGTGGTCATAATGTTTTGACTCTTGAATATACACTGAGGGAACAAATTAATACAGAGGACCACTTGATATTTGCACAGTAATTTGTAATAACTTCTCAAAATTACCGCTCGAGGGTGATATAAGTATTAATAGAGAATGAAGGCACAGTGAAGCATCAATAGCATTGCGTTGCTTGAGGAGAAATGAGAAAAAAAACGGGTTTTAATGGACTCTGAACAGGGGATATTTGTAGAAGCTCGACCAGTATCAACAAATTGGCTACACTTATACAGTGTTTCTAATAAACAATTATCAATGTTTAGAAAGAGTAGATTAATAGGGAAAAAATCAGGTATCAACATCAGGATTGTGTTCGCCACTGTCTACTGAAAGTTTTATTTGAAACGAGAACTGCGAAATTTGCAGTCCAACCGAAGAGCAAACGTAGATCAACTAATGCAGAATCTTAATCAAATAGCAACTGCGAATGTCTCTGAAGAAACTGTTTGTCGCACATTGCACCGTATAGGCTATAATAGCAAACGACCTTTTCAAAAACTTCTACTGTTGTCCTTGAACAAGAGCAGACGTCTTCATTTCGCAAAAGAGCTCAAAGAGTGGATAGCAGTTCACTGGAAAAGCATGTGATCCAATCGATCACATTTTCGATTGCACCATGCTAATTTCAGGGTGCGAATATACAGAAAACAGAATGAAGACATCGTCCCCTTCCAATGCCTCAACTCTTCAAGCTGGTGGGAGCAATATTAGGGTTTTTGAGATGTCTTCTTGGTATTGCGTGGGTCATTTGATGTATGTAGAAGAATGCATGAAGGCACTAGGGTATTTAACTCTTATCGTGGATCAAATACATCTTGTTATACTAATGCGGTACACTGCCAGATATAACTATACTCAACAGGACAATGCTCTCTGTCCAGTCTGAAGGAACTGAAAAGGGCAGTTCGTCGAAATTGTTACAGATTCTTCATACTATCAATCAACATCTCAACAATGTACCACCAGGCACAAGAATTTCCTTGGTACCATGTCTGTCGACCTTTGTTATATAAGAAGGATGAAAGCGAGCTCCATTTTCTCTCCAGGTGAAGACTCGACGAGAATCATTTTGTCTGATATATTTAGATCCATCGTTGACAAGAACACACTGCCCCTATTCTTATGGTGTCCACAGCTGATGCTTTCAGCTCCAAAATATCCTGTGTTTCCTGTTGGATGAAGTCAAAGGGGCATACAGGGGCAATGAGTATGAACAGTAGTACAGTTTGTACTATTGGATTGCATTGCAGTTAGATGTACAGAGGGTACCACCAGATAGTAAAGTATAAAAAAAAATTTAATTTATATTTATGGAATACAATTTACCGTGTCTCTGTTTGATTAATTATATAGTAAAGATAACTTAAATGCAATATAAAACTACCTTCTTACAACTCATAATTACCGTTTAAATAACTTCATCATAGATTCCACAATACTTTGAAAAGATTTATAATAAAGATGGACAACTTACTTTTCTATTAAATATCACTTTTATTATCGTTAAGTTTATAGTAAGAAGTTTATTAACACTTTAATACTGTTAATTAAAGCGTTAATAAAGATCGTATTAATTTCTTTAGAATTTTTACTTCAATTAATATCCATGAAAATTTAAGTGACTACATAGGTGATTTCTATACTACATCAATTCTATTGATGTGTGCATTCATAAATGCGAACAGAAATCTGAATTTTTAGAAATTATAATTCCCTTTGAAGTTTTATTTGGTGTTAGAAAATATATTTCCATGTGAATTCATTATAAATTCTAATAATCAGTTTAAATTATTCATATGCATACTTCAAACGTTTCTTACGATTCACTAGTATTTGCAAAGCCTCATTTGCAAAACTGCTGCAGGGGTGAACTCTTTCCCAGACAGTGTTTAAAACTTAAATATGTAAAGAATGTTGTATTATTAGAAGAATGGATAAAGTGTTTAAATATGTATTCCAAAGTTTAAATTCAATTAATTTTCGAATGTTTTATTTTATAATTCTAGCTGTTACGGCTTTCTAGCGATCACACATTTATAATGTAAATTATAAAAAGTAAACTGAAGCGTTTATTTTGGAAATGGTCCCTGGATAAACAAGTAAAACAAAATTTCTGATCTAAGTCTTAATCATAAAAAGAAAAAATAAATACAAAATTTGAAGCTTTGAATATAACTGGTTCTTACTTTTCTAATTCTTGGATATAAATAAAGAGGAGAAGTATATTTTATCAAACTTAGAGGGGTAATACCTTTTAACTTAGAATTATCAATTCTTGAATACTAATAACAGTGAAGGAGTATTATTGTCTTTGTCCCTTTTATTCACTACCTACCAGCTGATAATGTATGACTATATGTATATCTTTTTTCCCATTACATTCAAAAACATTTTTATAGCCCTCACTTTTTGATTTAAAAAGAACAGGACTTAAACTTCGAATGTGGAAAAAAAATTATTTTTTACTCCTCTGTCCCGATTCCTTGGGAGTTGAATTTTGAAAATTCCATTCATAGTGAATCTCTACTCAACAAAAGAAACACGCTTGTCAAATTTCCAGTATGTTGCTCTTTTTGTTGCAAAACACGAATTTTGTTCTGTAACGCCCTTTCACCCCCTTCCCCCTTCCTTGAGACTTCAATTCGGCAAAACCCGTTCTTAAGCGTTCCCAAATAATAAGCTGTGGGTAGCTGCAGTAATCAAATTCTAAACATAAGTAGGGACAGTTTTCCACTGTTGGCTGCATATCACGGCATTTGGCGACTTGGCACATACACGCCCAAACTCTTCCTTAACTTTTTCGCAACGACATACTGATCAACGGAAAACATTGTAGAGATGAGTGTGTCACATATGCATTCACACTTCAAATGTCAATGGCAGCCGAGTGATGCGCTAGTGAATGGCGTTTCATACTTGTTCTACAGGATTGATCATCCCCACGAAAAAGTGACCCGATAAGGGAGTTTGAGACTGCTATATATATGACCACACGTAGATAAAGGGTTAACCAAGACGGATTTAGAAAAAAATACCCTAAAGATAAATTTGAAATTTTTTAATGGAAATATGCTTGAGGCTCTTTTCAAACACCAACGAAACTCCTGGCAAAATTTTCGAGTGATACAATCAACTGTGTGGATTTGTATAAGTTCTAAGCAAGTAGACAAATATTAAAATGTATAAATTAAATGATTTCTAAGATTTCAAGATTTTTTGCAGCTTTCAAAAATGATTAAAGTATCATTAATTCTAATAATATAATAATTGGATTATATTTATAAAAATACGGACATTGAAATTTACCTAAAATTAGCCTTATTTTCTATTTCTCTCTTTACACCTCCCCTTCTTTTAGATTACAATAATATCACTATCTTGTGAACAAACTCTTCAAAATTTAATAATAATCCATATGAATATTTATATATTAACCTATAAAGAAATTGTTTAAATTAACTTACGATGCCATGTAGAATCAGAAAAAATAACTAAAATACTTTTAAAAAAATCTTAGAACAGTATATGGTGTGTTAATTTTAAATATTGTATATTTTATATATCATTCCTAAGAATGTTTTAATACCTTATGAATAAATTTATAAATGCATTGCAGCCCACTATGCATCTAATTATCACTTTTTCCATATATTGTAATGTACTAAAATATATTGAAGCTGTAAAAATAAAAAGAATTATAATTGACAATTACTATTTTATATATCATAAAAAATTTAAAATTATTAAATAATGCTGTGAAAATTCCGATTTTTTTAAAAATAGATCACTAAATTATATAAATGCAACAATATATGCAAGAAGACTGATTTTTTTAATAAAAAAAATGATTTATAGATAAAAATGATAAACGACTATTTATTAAATGTGTGTAAGGCGGATGTTTTAGGATTCTTTTGCTTACAATTTGTATTTATGACCTGAAATAAATGAAGTTAGTAGTGTACCAAGTAAAATAATGTTTTAATCGGAATGAAGAAAAAAATTATAAAAAATTGCTTTGAGCAAACATACTATTCAGTCACAGTCCTTTAGAAAAAAAATTATCCTTAGAATCCAAATATAATCTCCTTATTCCTTGCAAAGAGTAACATTTTATCGAGTAATAAGAGTATTTATGATGTAGACTTATAAATTCCTGTCATTAAATTATTACCTTCGCATTGTGTTAATACTAAAACTTATTAACTCCCTTTATAAGCTTCACTTGTATGTAATGGAATCTTTGAGCTCCATTTTTATCTACATTTAAAGGTCAGATTAATTCGAAATTTTTCACACTTGTCGAGGATTGATGACAATACAATAACTTAATAATTTTGTTCCATTTTCTTGATCAGGTTCATCAGGATTAATTATTTCCCATTTTTAGATCCCCTCTCGCATCTGGCGACTAATTTCAGAACCCATTTCCAGATTTGGTGATTAATTCCAGATTTGGCGACTAAAAGATTAAGTTACAACTTAGTTCGATTAACTATAAAAGGGAGTTTTGTGGTTTTTTAAACTATAACTTCTTTGTATTGCAAATCAAATAAGAAAAAAAGAAAAGAACTTTTTAAGAAAATGTGCAAGTTCTTAAAAAATATTTATGCTAACTTTCATCGCTTTTAATTATTTACAAATGCTGTAAATACAGCTATACCGTATATAGCTATTAAAAGCTAGTAGCAAATTTAAATAGTTAATTATTACAGTTAAAATATCGAATCATTATAGTATTTAATAACTAAATTAATAACATAGTAAGCCACTTAATTACTCAACGTACGATAAAACACAAAATAAATATAATAAATATTGTAAAATATGTTTATGGTTAATTTAAATCCTAGTACTGGTTCGCACTGCCAAGAGCTCAGGTGCCTCCCTCTGTGGAGAAAACTGGGCGTCAAAATTGCTTGCTGTAATTAGTATCGCCTTTATGGTGCAGCGCTAAAAAGTGATACCAGCTCCGGGTGAACGTACTAGGTCTGCAAAGGTTTAAAAATACCAATGCGCAGCCCTATTGAAAAAAAATGTTTATGGTTAATTATTACGGATTATAATTAAATATTGTTAAGTATTATTTTTCAGTTTATTTTATATAATAGTATGACTGAAGTACATCGTTATCCAAGCATGTTTAGTTTTAATCCCTAAATTATTATATAATTATCTTCTTATCTTATTACTGTACAAGTATTTCTGTGTACAATTACTTATCAGTAAGTGGGTAATGCTAATCGGAAAAACTTCTCAGTATTAAAAGGAATTTTCAATTGTGTATTACGTCTCAAAATCTTTTGAATAAGTTGAGTAAATATTTATCAGTCTACCTCATAAAATGCTATTATTATCAGAATCCTGGAAAGTTTTAGTGAGGGAAATTCAGAGTTCCACTTTATCTTCAGGAAGCACATGGTAGATACATCGATAGGGAATTTATCTCAAAACTTTCGACTTAATGACCTTCCGTAAGGTTATAGTTGATATTTTAAAAGCTTTCTATACAGAAAAGCATTAGTAAATTATATTTATACCTGAAATGAGTGGAATGTTTCAGCACTCTGATACAAATTTACTTTTAGATAATTAGAACAGGAGTGGCTTGCATTAACGTTTTCGAAAGTCAAATGCAAAATTATGTAAAATCTTAAACGCCAAAATTCTAAGGATAAAATTTAAATAGTAATTAGTATTTCATAGAGTTTTTTGGCTTTAGAAAGTAAATACTCCAACTATATTTACGTTTAACTAGTTAAAACATCAAAAAATTAATAAAGAGCTCAATCATAATTTTCTAATAATCCGAGCGAGTATTAAAATAGTTATTTCTAACTCATTTGTAGAAAACAAAAATAAAAATAAATAAAAGCTAACTTTGAACATCAATGAAAATAAGTCAGTTATTAGTTATTAACTGTCCATGTTTATATTAATTTCATTATTTTAAACAGAATATTTTCAAAAAATGCGGTTGCATGTAATTTGAAATTTTTTTTGTCCCTTGAAAGATTCATTTTATCTCAAAAATAATTCATAAAAAAAAAATTTCTGCCTACCGAAATCTTTTTGTTTCGGTTATTAACTTATATAGACTGTAATGAAATTATTTTAGAACCCAGATTTTTTACTTTAAAATCAATTCATTTCATTAATACAACTTTCCACATGAAGCCTTTCGTACAAACTGAACTCTTAACAACGAGCATTAGAGTTGAGGAAAGACATTGCTGCGGCAACATTATGCGTTGCCATTATGGGTTTACAGTTTATAAAAATTATTTTTCCACGTGATAATACTTGTACTATCACATGACAGATCTCTAAGCGTAGCACCAACTTGCCGAAATAGTTGTTTGCACGGGCGTTAACACTTTTTTAATTTAAAAATTATGTTTAAAAATTAGAGTTATAAATTTTTAAATATTCTTCAAGCTAACTAATTAAAAATATCTTAAGAAAAATTACAACGTTCCGCTACTTAAATTAATATTACTTAATTATTGTATGTTTAGTTGTCTAATCTTTAAATAAAAAAAACAATCATTTTTTATGTAAGCATTTTTTAAAACTGTTTTGACGTACTTGATATAAAAAATGATGTATTGAATATGTTTCTAAATAGCCTCTAAAAGGAAAATTTGTACAAATATTATTCTAAACAATTTTACACCAGAAATCATCAAAACAAATCCTTGTTGTTATATTAACATATTGTGTTTGATGGTTACATTTTTTTTTCAGATTTTATCTCCCATAAAGACATTTTTGGTAAATATCTATCATCCTAAAGAGAAAACTTGTTTGGGTGAGTTTATGTTTGAACTGCTTTGTTTGCAAGACAAGACATTGTTGAGCATAAACATTAGAATATATACAAAGTAAGAAGGCTAAAAGAACTTTACTTCCTTGAACTTGTATGTCTAATACCAAAATAAAAAAAATTGTAGACAGAAAAACTTACTTAAAAACAAATGTAAAAAAATTCTTTGCCATTTCAAACAAAATCTCTTTCTAAAGAACAGCTTGAGTTTTATCTCTAGCTTTTATAAATCATACAAATTTTTACAAATTTGAAAACATTTTGCTCTTAAGTTTCGTATTATGCGTCCTCAAATTATTCATTTAAAAGCAAGTATCACATTTTTCTTTAGGAATTTCTATGCACGAAAAATATTTACCCTTAAGGGCATTTTAAAACTGCATAAGATCCATTTAAAAGAAGAATATTTCAGTAAAATATTTTTATATATACTTATAAAAGAAGATGTGACATAAGCTCTTAGAAATTTTACTAAACAATTACGGCAACTTTTTGGCGGAAAAAATTAGTTTCGTGCAATATTTTCTATATATAATCAAAACAATGTGTTATTCTGCTTTATCTATCTTCCACATAATGTTAAGCTCATTGTATAATTTTTTTATTATCTATTGATATTTTCTTGTTTATTTTCTGGGTTACAAAATAGGGTGGATCGAAATTTTTTTTCAAAACTTCATAACCTATCTATGCGAAAAGATATTCTACAGTATACTCGTAGATCAATGAAAAAATAAAACGAAGAACTATTTTTTATGTTAAGTACTGCCGTAAGGGAAATAAAGTCTAGGTGTTTCAGCTTTTTACAATAAAGTCGAAGTAATTTTTTTTAAAACGGTGATCACTTTTTTAAAGTTGGGATACCCAGAAATGAGAAAGCCTACCAAAAAGCCTCGCAGTTAGCCAATTCGTCTCAACCGGAAGTCCCCTTGATCCTCAAAAGAGCAAAGAGCATTATATAGACATATAATTGACAAATGTACTGCCTTGACCAAAACACCAAGAGCCTTGGAAAACCATGGGAAACCCTAGCCACTGAGGATCCTATCCCGAGGCACCTTGAGAGCCGAGCCTGCTGCCCACTTTCGCCTAACAACCGCACATGACTTTTTGGGAGTATACCTCCACTGGCTTAGCCTGGCTGCTGTCAAGGCCTGTCCAACCTGCTGTCATGCGGGGATGTATGCCGACCACATGCTCCAATGAACTGGACTCGATGATTACCCAACTGAAGACTTCGTTATAGGGAGGCTTGGCATCAACTGTTCAAGAAGCCAAGCACGAGCGTTGGATAAATAAATAAAATTTTAATGAAACAAACATTTAAGTGCTTTTTAATATTTATTACGATGAGATGACAATTACTAAATACGATGGTTGCTTAGAAAAAAAAGGTTACATGTCGAATAAAGAAATATTTATTAACAATAGACCGGAAATACAAAAGGGAATTAAGAGGCATACGTGCCTATCACATTTCGAAATAATCACCAAGTCTATTTAGGCATTTATCAGGACGCAGAACAACTTGCTTTACCCGTCTTAGTAGAAATCAGGTCCCTGTCCATTGATCCAGGTCTCGGCGGATGTTTTCACAGCAGTGTCTTGGAATATTGTGGCACATCAGAAAAGATATGCTGCAAGCTACCACAGTTCAGTCCCAGCTCTGACGAGATTTCACTCAGAGTTACCCATCGATAATTTTGAATCATTTCTTCAATTCATACCGTGTTGATTTCTATCGTTGAAGAACTTCGCCAACAGCTCCCTGCCATATTGAGGTTTTCGATATTCTGTCTGCCTGATTAAAAAGAGTGACACTATTTCGCTACATGTTGTCTGCTCATTTTGCTCTGCTCTCTCAGATGTTGAGACATCCATTGTCCATAAAAATCGAATCAAGGCTCGCACTTACAAACGAGACCAATTTCCTAAGCTTTTGCCATTTCAATCGTCCTGGAACTTTCAATACCTACCCGATATGACAAGTAGCACTATTTGTTTAATTATCTGGGGAAGTAAAATTTCTCCACAATATGTAGTTTTCAATTTCTGCGATTTGTAACCTTTTTTTCTGATCCTCCCTCGTAGTTACAAGAGAAAAGAAAATTAGATTCATTTAACAGATTTTTCAGTTTTAAATGTAAAGAAACTATTGTCGAAATTACAGCTTGCGACAATGCGATATATGAAAAAAGCTTATATCTAATTGATTTAGAGATGCGTAAAGAGAGCTAGCTGGGTTAAGAAATGTTACAAAGTTACATTGTACTACTCTCTATTTAGGACTCACTTATTGGTAATCACATTTTCGGTTACTTTATTAATTCTATATTGTAGAAAATCAATTATATAATTCGATTCTAAAATTCTTTATCGAAAATTATTAGACTTTTTCCATTTTTTTCCGAAAAATTATCCTGCCTCTATCGAATTCCGACATTTGGTGGAAAGCATTTATTTTTCTTATTCGAGGTGTGGCACAATATTCTGAGCATATTCCGACTTCTTAAAGTGCTTTGCAAATGAAAAATCCACTACACAACTTTCCTCTTATGCAATTTTTCATTTGTCGTTTCTCCCTCCTACGTCTTCTAAATATGTTCTGAAATACTACTCATTTACATACTTTTCCATGTGATTTTGACGTTTGTCCGATCATTCCTTCCTGGTGTTGCAATTTAAATGGACATCAATGTATAAGACAGTCATAAGACGAAAGCAATATCTTGCGTTAAATTCTACACAATTTTACGTCACTAAAGCAGTGCTTCTCAAACTTTCAATATTAGCGACCCAATATTCAATTATAATTTTCATCGCGCCTTCCCACCCCCCTTCCATACAACAACAATAAAATGAATTAAATAATACTATACTTTGGCCCTAGGTCTGCAACATGACTTGAGCCAATTAAGTGCCGCTGGCGTATATAAACGTCTTGCTCAAACAGTGTCTTAATTGCTTCGAGCATATATATACATCTATGATGTTTTCTGTAAGCTGCTGCCCATAGAATTTTTCCGAAGGCTTTGGAATGCAATAAATCTCCTTGACAGTGTTTGCCAAGGATTTACTTATTTCAAAGAATTTGCTTATTTATTCCTTTTCTATCCCACTCCCTTCCACCTAATACACCACATTGGCCTATACTACATGGCTAAGTGTTAAACGATGGCATTGGGGAGATTGTGTAACTTTTAATCGGCATTTAAGGGATTAATTATAAACCGTACAAATTATCAAGATAAGTGTTAATTTTTGCATATAATTTTATATAGAAGCCCGTCACTAGCAATTGATAAATTTGATCTGAACTTTGTATTGTTAAACTAATTATAAAATACATTGCGCAGTACTGATATATTTATAAGTGTATTATATCAGTGAAAATACTTATTTTATTTTTATTATGTCAGAATGTATTTTGTTTGTTTACTTACAGTAAATTAATAATTTTTTTAAATAATCTCTTTTTTTCCACTTTTCAATATGCTCACGCCCCCCTCGCAGGGATATCACACCCCCAAGGGGGGCACGCCCCACAGTTTGAGAAGCACTGCACTAAAGGAATGTGACTTCAAAAGAATATGAGCTGGATATTTTGCACGAAACCTGCTGGTTATTTTGTTAATTTTAATATTGTTTCTATCGCTAAAATACGCAGAAGTAATTTATAAATTCAACAAAATAAGAATGATTTCTGAAGTAAGTGAGGATTCGAAAATTTCATGGCATTTTCTATATTTTAAAAATCTGCTCTGAATGCTTCGATTTCTTTGGAACTGCGATATAAGAATGGACATGATATTCAACTCTTGGCCAGAGTTGTCGAGTTACGAGTACGAAGCCTTGTGCCAATGAAGACTCTTCGTGTACTAGGGTTGAGACTCACCAAATCTGTCCAGGCTCAAAATCCCGCCTTGGCGTGTTGTTGGGAGAGAGGATGCGCACTTTCAGATGTTGTACTCTTCACTTAACAAAGATTCCAAAATTAGGAAATAGCTCTCGTATTACTACAGAGTACGACGTAAATTGAAATCAATCAGTCTGGAAATTCATTATTCTACAAAATAAAAGAAGATTCTTTCAAATTGAAAAAACCAGTTTTTTAATCAAATGATAGGATTTGAATATTTATTTTCTTTTCAGCCGCACACAATTTGCATCCGATAATAATAATGTGAAAATAGTTTAGCCTCAAAATACAGGGTGATTCATAAAGAAATACACTTTCCAGATGCTGTAAAACAATAACAGATAAAGACAGGAACTATCCCAGCTAACCGCATAGTAGATATACTCTTACAATTTTGTGTCTAGACCAGTGTTTCTCAAACTGTGGGGAGTGCCCTCCTAGGGGGCGTGGTCAACTTATATGGGGAGGCACGAGCATATTGAAAAGTCGAAAATAAAAGATTATTTAAAAATATTAATAAACTACTGAAAGGAAGCAAAACAAATACATCCTGATGTAATAAAAAAAAGTAAAATATACATTTACACTGATATAATACTCTTACAAATGTATTAGTACTGAACAATGTATTTGATAATTAATTTAACTATGCTAAGTTAAGAACAAGTTCAATAATTAGCAGTGACCCCAAGGGTTTGTCATAAATAAAATTATATACAAAATTTAATACTTATCGTGACAATTTGTACGGTTTATAGTTAAAGTTCTATTGTATCTTTAACTTAAATTATTATTGAGCTCAATACATTGTTGTTGTATGGAAGGTTACGATGAAAATTATGATTGAAAATTGGTCGCAAATATTGAAAGTCTTAGAACTACTGGTATGAACTTTGATGAAAGTGACGACAGCAAACGAGGGAGTGTCATCTGACTATTTATTCGAAATAGAAGTGTTTGCAGTGGAGATGACTTTTTCTGTTACTAAATTTACCAAAATGGAATCCACAAATGCTGTGCAAAGGTAGTTTTGATCACGATTCGGAGAAGAGTCTTCAACTAGAAAATCTATCTAACAATTATATGAAAAGTTAAACCTGCTGATTGTTTGTGTAAAAGTCCAGGATGAAGCTGAAATAACGTATCACAGCCATTATCAATGAGCTGGAGACCTTAACACGTGTTTAGGTGGAAATAGAGTATCAGCTCAATATGTGTTTTGTGACTAAGGCAGTGATTCCCAAAGTGGTCTATATAGACCCACAGTGGTCTATGACGATTTGCAAGGGGTCCACGAAAGCAAGAAAATAATTTGGGGGTCCATGAAGTGAAAAAGGGGGTCTACAAAAGTTCGCATTTAACCAGATTGTGATTTTAATTTTAAAGGAAAATTTAACCAAATGAAAACCAGATTTTACCTATTTAACACATTTGTTTACTACATTTAATGAGGCTAATTTGCAGTTATGAGGCAGCATAGATTTTATTAAAACAAGGACCATAATTTCAGCTTTTTTTTACCAGAATAGGTGAAAAAAGTAATATTGGATATAGCGAACTTTCCTACTTTCTCAATTGGTCACAGACAATCTGCCAGGAAATGACGTTTTAACCTACGTTCAACATTTAAATTCCCTTTATTCAGATTTTGAAACTGTGTTTGAGAACGTAATTACTTGGTAATTACCACGGAAGGCAATGATTTCCTATGGTCACATTGAAAAAAAATGTCATATTACAAGAGGAACTGATTGAAATAGGAAGTAATGGAGATCTTAAAAGTAATGTTTAGAAACAGATGTCAGCAATTTTGGCTCTAAAGAGACATGCCTGTTTTTATCTCGAATTATAGAGTATTAGAGAAAGTTTTTAATTTCTTTTCCTAGTGAGGAGTTTCAGCGGGGTTGTCGGCTGGAAACTATTAACTGAGGATATTTTGGGGAAAAACTGACAAGATTGATGACAAATGTTGAAAATTTGTTATTGAAGCACCAGATTCATCCCTATCATTATAAACATTTGTTTTTAATCAGTTATTTTACTATCATTTAAATTTTAAATTAATTAACATATGTTTCTTAAGTTTCACTGTTTCCCAACTTACTTTCAATTTTAAATTTAAATCTTTAAAATTAAGTAGCTCTGTGTACTAGCTGTCATAAACACATATAAGCTAATAAATTTTCAAAAATTCTATATTACGTAAGCACGGGTCTACCCCAAACTGGAAAACATGGTAAGGGGTCTATGAGGAAAAGAAGTTTGTTAACTTCTGGACTAAGGGTTCACACATAGAACCTCTGAGACAGTCTCTAACGAAACTTAAAATAGTCCCATACAATTATGTTGCAGATGACATAATATGTTATATTTTTCTTGATTTTTAGCTCATTGAAACTGTAACTTTTTAATCATCACCATGTACAGCAAAAGTGTCAAACTCGCGGCTCGCGGCTTGCATGCGGCCCACAAAGAACATTTTTGCGGCCCGGCCAGTATATCGATACAAATAATATATAACAAAACATCAAAATTTCTCCTAAAATTGTAAAGATAGTAACAGAAAACAACCGTCGAGTGTCAGGACGTAAACATTACATTTTCATGTTCTTTTATGTATACGTTTATTACGAGGGCTGTTTTTTAAGTAAGGTGCGTTTGTTTCTTTAAAAAATAACAACAATATTTTGTTTGAAAAAACCTTTATTTTAGGATTGTACATAATTTTGCCTATTTTCCTACATTGTTACCGAGTTCATTAATTCACTTGTCATACCTTAGAACTAAGTTTTGAAAACCCTCTTCAAAGAAGTCGGCCGCCTGGTCGGATAGCCAAGAGTTCACTTCTTAATGGCGTGGCATGCTGTCAAAAGGTGTTTTGCTCCTCCAAGATAACGCAAGGCCTCACACTTCTCGAACGACTCGGGACGTAATCGAATCTTTTAGCTGGGAGGTTTTGGACCATGCACCATACAGCCCGGACCCTGCTTCTCTAACGATTTCCACCTTCTCCGGTACCTCAAACACAGTCTTGGCTGGCAGCGCTTCAGTGACAACGAAAAAGTGAAAGTTCATTGAAGATGATTTTCAAAACTTAGTTCTAAGGTATAACAAGTGCATTAATAAACTCAGTAACTATGTAGAAAAATAGGCAAAAGTATGTACAATCCTAAAATAAAGGTTTTTTGAAACAAAATATTGTTTTATTTTTTAAAAAACAAACGGACCTTACTTAAAAAACAGCCCTCGTATAATGTTTTATTCGAAATAAACCTACTTTATCTACAAATATTGCTCTTTTGTGGCCCACCCAAAGTTAAACTTTGTTTGGCCCAAGTTAGTTTTTGAGTTTGACACCCTTGATGTATAGTAATGGCTTATTTTTAAACTGCATTGCAAAAAAATTAGAAAACTATAGAAAGAGGACAGCACTTTCTTCAAGAATATCAAATTTTAACTTACTTGAATAAAACCACATGCTCGTAAATAATATGTCATAGTTCATGAAGAGGATTCATAAAAGCTGAAAAAATATATAAAATAGATCCATGCGAACATTAAAACATCATAGAGCGTGTACAAGGACTCCTAAAAAATACATTATTCTAAATTTTTCTAATAGATATGCAACTGAAATGACGATTCTCTTAATATAGATAAATTGTATAATTCAATTTGTAAAAGGATATGAGAGAAAAACTAAGCTTACCTGACTCAATGTTAAATATAATAAACATTATAGTTCCTTGGCAAGTTACTTCCTTGTAATTTTCAGACTTTTGTTAAGAAAAGAATATAATACATATATAATAATACGCTAGAATAATCTTAAGAGACTCCTTGAATGTCAGGAATAACAAGCCTCTATAATATTCTTTGTCTTTGATGCCAAGGGCAGAGAAAGTTAGACCGTCTTAATAAATTACCAAAAAAGAAGATTGAACGTACTAAACGTTAATTAATATTATGGAGAATAATTAATTTAGTATGTAATATTATTTCACAATACATTTATTATTGAATGTCTCATTTGCAATTACAGAGGCTCTGTCCATGGTTCTATATAAACTTTTTTGTCAACATACATAAATGATAATTAAAAGCAGAAAAATGTTAGAACACAATCATATCCTATATAATTAAGCAAACAATATGTGTATCATTAGCTAGTGTAAATATTAACTAATTGTTTCATTATTAACATCTTTAAGCTTTCTGATACAGAAAAATTGATAAATATTTGTTTTCCAAGAATGTCTTCCCCAATATCTTAAGAGGAATTTATTTTTGATATTCTTCCCTTTTCCTTTCCTTACACTCCTGAAATTTTTTTTATCAGTTTGTGAATCTATCTTCACTTTCCTTTGAATGTGTTACATACGCACTTCTTTAATTTAAATTTAAGATAAGATATTGTAATGGGATATATACATTTTTAAATAAAGCCCGTTAAATTTACTGGTTTTAATGTATGGTAAAAACATGGAAGCCGTACTTCAAAACAATCAAAATATGGTAAATAATAACAAAAATGAATGAAGATTTAAAATCTTCTTTCCGTAAAACAAATTCAATAATTTTGAATTTAGTATTTTTTCTATATAGATCGGATGAAGCAAAAAAACTTCTTTATTAATTTAAATCTTCTTGTAAAATTATATACGCGAACAAACTTTTTACTAATTTCCTTTCACTATTTTAAGAAAAATTATATAATAGAATAAATTTTCACAAATTTGCTCATACATAATACGTACAACTGCATTAAAATATATAGCTTTATCTTTCTCCCTAAAAATTAATATATAAAAATAATGCAAACTAATGATCCTTTGTCATAAGAGAAAAGTTGCTAGACAATTCCTGTGCACCAGTTTATTACAAACTATATTTTCCCCCCTTTCTTACCTTTTTTTACATATAAATAAAATTACCTGAAACTTTCATGAAATTTAAATATATATTCATAAATGTATACTAATGGGTAGTTTTTTGAAATCTAAAAACATGTTGAGGTATGCGTTGATTAAAAATGATATATATATTTTTAACATAGATTCTGTTTTTTGTTGTTGTTGCTTCAAACTGGATCTTCATACTTTCCCCACTTAAATGGATTTCAAAGTCTTGGTTAATATTATAATTTAGTATCAAAATCATGCTATATGTTTATGGTTTAAAAAATTTTTAAAGCATCAGTATCTTACTTTTTACAAACAATTTACTAAGATTTGCAATTATAAATCCAGTAATATTATTTATGTTTTACTATTTAAGTGTGGAAATTTTATCTAATTCCCCTACGAAATATTAAAAAACAGCTCAAGGGGTACCATAATATATCACACACTACAAATACATCCCCGACTCTAATCTACAAGAATGTGTTTAATTGATCATAGTCAATGCATATTTCTGTACGTGTTAATTGAATCTAACACAATATTAAATAACTAGTTAAATACAACAGTAAGAGGGAGAAATGAGTCAAAATCATGCAGTAATATAGTGACGAAACTAGGGTAATCAAGGCAAGGAGTATAATTAGATGGAATTTATCGAATAACTTGACAGACTAAACATTTGACTTTGAAATGAACTGTTCGATCAGTCGGAGCAAGCTGAATAATGGACCGCCGCAATTGACAATACCATAATGAAGCATCATAGAAATTCAGTGGTTTCAGCGGCTTCCTCACAAAAGCGGTTCTATCGAAAATGAATCCGTTTCCAAGAATCAAAAATTGAAGTCCTAGTTGCATAGAATAATTTTGACAGAAACGTGCATCAACTACCTGTTTAATTATTTTAAAATCAAGATGAGGACCCTCAGCAATGCATTAATAAATGTAATACAGATTCGAGCATTTCTAAGCCGCATATGTATTTATTTGCAGTATAGATATTTTAAATGTGATATAAATGATAGACTACTTACAATATTATGTATATGATCGTATTCCTATTGTCCATAAATTGCTTTAAATTGTGTCATAATTTCTATTTGAAGGAGCAGATTGTCAGAATGCCCTCGTACAGAAAAAGGAAAGTTTATATTCTAAATCAGATAGGTTTTTAATTTTGATTACTTTTATAAGTTTCTACGGTAAGGCAACATGCACAAAGATCATGTTAACAATGAAATAGCATTTCTATCATAAATATATCGCTATGTAGATTTCATTTCCAAAATGTTTCTTTTATGTTAGGGGTCCTCAACCTTTCAATCCCAAGAATCACATCAATAAATTCACAAACATCCGTGGGCCACATATCTGTCAAAAAATAATGTATTCAAAAAATTTATATAAGAAAGAGGTTGCTTTACAAGACTGCAATTGATTCTAAGTGAAGAGACGGTGCTATAGATTTGTATATAGTTTTATTGGTTTTAAAAAAGCTACCGCAAAATCCGCCTAAGTCAGTGCTTCTCAAACTTTCAATATTTGCCACCCAATATTCAATCATAATTTCATCACAACTTTAACCTCTTAAGCGCCATCGGTGTATCTATATATATATCGCTCAACCGGTGTGTTAAATTCCCCGGACGTATATACACGTTTTTCCGAAGTATTATCTTTTCTGTGCACTTCTATCCATAGAATTATTCCGAAGGCTTTGGAATGCAATAAAAGGTCCTTGACAGTGTTTGCGTAAGGGTTTACATAAACCAAAGGATTTCTTATTTATTCATTTTCTCCCCCCTACCCGTAACAACACATACACACTCCTACGTGTAAAATGGAGGCATTGGAGGTGAGAATGGCATAACTTTCAATCGACAGTGAAGGGATTATTTATAAATAGTACAAACTATCAAAATAAGTGTTAATTTTTGTGTATAATTTTATATATGACAGGCCCATGGGGTCTCACTGATAATTACCAAACTTGTCATTAACTTGGTATAGTTAAATTAATTATAAAATACATTGAGCAATACTGATGCATTTATAAGTGTTTTAAATCAGTGTAAATGTCAATCTTATTTTTTATCATATCAGAATGCATTTGTTTGTTTACTTACAGTAAATTAATATATTTTCAAATAATATTTTGTTTTCGACTTTTCAATATGCTCGCGCCCCCCTCGTAGAGTTATCACTCCCCATTAGGGGGGGGGGGCGCCCCACAGTTTGAGAAACACTGGCCTAGGTCAATTCTGCTCACTTAGAATTATGGAAGAATATTTTGTCTTTGCCTTTAAACAATCTTACTGACCACATTACTCTTTCGATAGAGAAGCGGACAAAGTCAAATTTTTCAATAACAGTATTTAATTACTTTATGCTTACTATTAAAATTTTAAACTGCGTTATTTACAACAATTTTTGGATGAAAACTCTACTTAAGAAAAAAAAATGCTCCCCATTCTTATTTATTTAACTCATTTGAATAGTTTTACTTCGTTCTATTGATTCGCCGTTATAAATGCAGCCCGCATGCCGCATTTCTCAAAGTTTTTACGAGTACTTGAATATACTAAGCAGTAATTTCTTTTGTTTTTATACATAAGATTATTTTTCAGAAGCAGTGGATAAAAGAATGAAAATCAGTTTGTGCTGGGAAGACAAATTAATGTTCCCCTTCTCTTAAATATTTCCTGATATTAAATTTAATTTAATAATATTTATAATTTATTAATTTAATACTATTTATTTAACTCTAAATTAGTTAATTTTTTTTTCAAATTTTTTTTTATTACCAGTATATCTAGTTATCTTTCATTTTTCACTAGTGTAGACTTGCCTTTTTACATAAGGAAAAGCAAACTTTCAAACTGAAATTTGTGACTATGCTGGTTTGAACAAAATGAATTGTTAAAATTGTACTGTTTAATATTATATGGCTATATAACTGTTTCTTTAATATTTATTATTAATTACACACTGGTCAATGAATAAGAAACCTTTGAGATTTGCATTTGAATGCGTGTCAGGGATGAGATATGCAATTTTTTTTTTATTATGACTTCGGTTACACGTGGTTAGAATGCTAGTATGAGTAAGGTGTAAGAGTGCTTTCACGATGAATGAAGTAAAGTAGGACAAGTGGAAGATTTTTCATCATTTGAAAAAGGGCTTATTGTTGGTGTCCGTTTAGCAGGGTCTTCCATTTCGAAGACAGCAAATATGACAAAGTTCTCAAAAGCAGCCATATCAAAGGTTTTCAAAAGTTGGAATTATAACCCACAGTCCTTCTCTAGAAGACGTAACTGTGGTTTAAGCACAGTTTTAAAAGAGCATGATCGGTGGCATTTCCGACGAATTGAATGGCAGAACATGGACTCTACTGGGCTTCAACTGACACAAATCATCAACCAAAGCTCTTCTCAACAGATTTCAGCTCGAACCATGCTCAGAGAATTACATAGGAGAGGAATGCATAATCGGGTGTCTGTGAAAAAACCACTCATTTCTGCCCGAAATGCGAAATTTCATTTGCTTTGGTGTTGAGAAAAAAGACACTGAATATCTGAGGATTGGAAACAGGTACACAATAAAACTTATTTTGCTCTGACGGAAGTCAAATTTGGCGAGAACCCCAAGTAGCCATGAATCCATCTCGCATTGTGCAAGAGTCTAGAGGGAGTATCATGATATGGAGCATGTTCTGCAGGCGTGGAAGTGGTTTCCTGGTGTTCCTTGAGGGTAAACAAACAGCCATGAGATACCTAAATATACCGGCAGATCAAATGCAACCTGCAGTGTAGCATTTTTACCCTGAGGCCAATGGATACTTCATGGACGATAATGCTACTCTTCATCGTTCCATAAGTATTCAAAATTGGTTCTCTTAGCATCACTCTAACTTCCAACAGCTTCTAAGGCCACCACATAGCCCGGATCTAAACCCCGTAAAAAACGTGTATAATATGAAGAAAGACAAGCGCCTCTCCCGTCTAATTTACAAGACCTAAAAAGCTGCAGAGCCAATGCATGGTATATTTTGGACGTAAATTCATTCCAGAAGCATGTAGTACCTGCGTTTCTCAAACTGCACGTCCCCTTAAGGGGGGGCGTGATATCACTGTAAGGGAGGCGCAAGCTTATTGAAAAGTCCAACGTAAAAGATTTATATATATAAAATAAGTATTAATTTACTGAAAGGAAGTGAAACAAAATTCATTCTGACATAATAAAATTTAAATGCATATCTGCTCAGATATAATATACTTATAAATCTATCATATTTCACAATGTTTTTGATAATTAATTTATCAATACTAAATTTCAAAAAAAAGTATGATAATTTCTAGTGCCTCTTATGGGCTTGTCATGTACCAAATATAATACTCATTGTTTGATGGTTTTTATGGTTTATAATTAATGCTGTATTGTAGCTTTAGCGTGAAAGTATATTTTTATAGCGTTCAATGCATTATTATTGTATCGGAGGAGAGCGCAACGTAAATTATGATTGAAAATTGGGTCACATTTATTAAAAGTTTGAGAAGCACTGATGTAGACACAACGCCCAAGCGAATCAGCGAAGTTATCAAATAAAAAATAGGTCTTGGTTTTCTATGTATTTCACTGGTGAGTGTGTGTATTGCGTAATAGTTTGTCGCTCTTAGTAGAATAGAATTTTTCAACGAATAATCTAGATGTCAGAATTTGTTTTTTTTTTTGCTATTTATTCTTCATATTATTAAATTAATTTAGGCATAAAATTTATTCTTCTGCTATTCAAAAAAGTCCCAGAGATATCTTTGCTATGTGGAGATGAAACAAGCTATCCATGTCCTTTGGTGGTGAGGAATCAATACGCAACAAAAGTTCAATGCCTTTTTTAATAACACAAAATTATGCTGCTTGGTTTGTCTCTCTCTCTCTCTCTTTCAGGAAACAGCTCTAAAAAAACTTCTTCAGCTTATAAATTTCCCAGATCGTAATTGAAACTGAGCCTTCGATCTACTCTACACCAACTGCAGAAAACCGAACCTAAAATATATGATTGGAAATGTATATGTAAAATATTTTTAAGAGCAATTTTCAGTTGAGCGTACAAATTTATCACCACAAGACAATGTCATAGAAAATATAACCTTATTTTTCTTCCGTTTCAAAAACAATTTAAAAATTCATTATTTTTCGATGTGTATATCATGAATTTTCTTACCAGTAGAAGTCATTTTTATAATCTAAGAGATTGAAATATATTACAAAAATAATAACATTGCAAAAGAAATGAAAATGAAAAGGCTTGATGGAAAAAATCAATGTTAAAATATTCATTTATTGAAAACAGAGAAAAATTCAATTTATTATCTCCCTTTTGATAAATGTAAGCTGTTCAAAATTGTTCTTTACTATATATTGTCCTCCAAACATTTAAAAGATTGAAACTCGGTGTCCTCTAATACTCGTACATTCTAGACAATGAATTGTTTCAATGCAACATAAGTAGCATCTTTTATTGCCACGGATCTCGAAATAACTGGAAATCATGTCCGAGGAATTGGGTGACTTAGGATTAGGTTTAGTCTTATATTGGCTTAGTCAGTGGAAGAGAAGTAATTAACCACAAAGACTTTGTTTTCTTTTTTCCCATTATGAGTGAATATAGGAAAAGAAAAAATAATGTACATATTATAGTTTTAGGCTTGTGTAATGCATAATAAACATTTCAGGAATCTAAACAGCCAATTAATAAATATTTTATAAAACTTCTTACCTGATATTTTAATTAGGATACTTTGGAATGCTTATTTTAGGATGTATTTAATTTTTTTTTTTTAAATTTCAAATGGAAAGATCAATTTTTTTTTATTTCTGCAAATGATGAAAATGAACATAAAAAAATTTTCTGTCAGAATAAAATTAACATATGCCGAATTTATAGTTTTTTTAATTAAATGAGTGCATTAAAATCACTTTTCTCGAGCAATAATTAATTTCGAGCTTGTTAATTAACGAGTTTTTCAAATCCTCCATTTTAATATGTCTAAAAGTATAAATTTACATCGCTTCGTAATTTACGTTCACTTCAAGATTGTGAAATAAAAAAATATTGTATTTTAATTTGTCTACCGAAAGCGTAGAAGGAAAAAATAGAAGTAAATTCAAGATATTTATGAGTTAGTTAGTATTTTTCTTGTAAATGCAATGTGTTTCTAACTATTCATTTGCGTTTTGACACTTCAACATGTCGCTGAAAATACTTCATGAAAGACAGTTGCGTACATATGCTATAATCTTCTTAGTATTTCAAAGCTTTTTTTTTTTCATTTTTCAAATTTCATTTTCATTTTCAATTTTTAAGTATATTTCTCAGCTATTTCGCATGCAATGCCGCTTTTAGTTATTAAAGTTTTATTATCGTCGTCTTTTTACGAATATTTTATCTCAATTTTGAAACTATGAAAAAAATATAATTATTAATTACACCGGTAGATTCTTTGATGTAAGGAAAATTTAAGTAATATATTTTGAATCGAATAAACACACAAAAATGCCAACTTTACTTTTATTATAACTAGGTAAAAAAGAATCTGATCTCTGAAATAAAATCAAAAGCATTTTCGTTTAGATGGAAGTATCAAGTAATTTATGAATTCTGTAGTATTTTCATTAAAAGTGTGTTTTCTTTGTTTTCAGCAAAGTAAAACATTCAATTAAATATGAATGCTTGCATTTATTTTATTGGTTATTTACAAACACTACTTGGAGACGATAGCAGTAAGTGAAATGTTCTTAAAACTTAACTATTTATTTCGGTACATAAATATAATCATCTTATCAATTTTAATATTCACAGATTCTGTGAATTTTTGTCACATCTATTCATCCTGTCTATATATCTATATCTATATTTTATATATATGGGAGGGGGTGGTATATATATTTCATTTAAAATCTATATATACAACCTATGAGAATAAAGTTTGGTGAATGAAGTCAGAATGGCCGATCTGGCAACCATGGCAAAAAAAGTGTTACACATGCGTAGTGACAGGGTTGGCTGCACCCACCTTTGTTAAGTTGAGCGTTGTTTGTGTTCCGTGTAAGACTTGTTTTACAGAGTGCTTGTTTAGTGCTTTGGTTCTTAACTGAGAACAGGAAAATAACGAACAAAAGATCAATTTAAAGTTTTGTTTTAAGCTTGGCGAAACACCAACTGAAACTTATGTGATGCTATTACGTGTTAATGAAGATCACGCACTGTCCATGAAGTGTGTGTACGAGTGGTTCGCCCGTTTTCGAAAAGGCCGGAAAAGTGCTACTGACAACCCCCTTAGCGAAAAACCGGTAACCTCCGTCAGTGACGAAAACATTATGAAAGTGAGTAAATTAATCGTAAAAGATAGTCGATTAACTCTACGCAAGATAGCTGGACTAAAAATGCTGCAAGGTACATTGAAATTTTGATCCGTTTCATGAAACATCTACGCAAGGTACAACTCCAGTACGCACAAGGTTCATGGTCTTTTGTTCACGACAATGCTCTCCCTCACACAGTTCATAACTTCAAACAGTTCCTGACAAAAAAAAGGGTGGTGCAAATTGAACATCCACCAATCTCGCCAGATCTCAATCTTCCAGACTTTTTCCTATTCCCATGACTCAAACTCGCTTTGAAAGGAAAGAGATTTGACGATATTTCTGAAATCCAGTGAGGAACGTGACGAGAATTTGAGCTCCATCTCAAAAGAAGGCTTCTTACAAAGTTTCCAGGACATGTACAGCAGATCTCAGTGGTGCATAATTATGTGAGGTGACTCTTTCAAAGGACAGTTAGGTAACTTTCGTTAATATTACATCTACGTTAATGTTACAGGACTATACACCAAAATTTATTGTCAGAGGTTGTATATATATGGGTGTGTTTATTAAACTTTGTCCTATTATATTATTATAAGATTAGTGTACTTTATATTTTGTAATAATAACATATTTATAATATGTATTTCTTTCTTTCCCAGTATGGCACAGAGTATAGACAAATTACAAGTGAAGGTTGGCTGGTAAAAAAAACATGTTTTTAAACTTGTATTCTTGTTCATTAGGCCAAAAATTTGCCATTGTACTATGACTAATTTTTCTTTCTTTTCTGACTAGTTATACTTAGATTTATAACTATTTGCGTATATTACTATGGATTATGTGTGTGTGTGTGTATACATTAAATATTATATATATATATATATATATTATATATTAAATCTGCTTATAGAGAGAAATTTTTCTTTCGAAACATTTATACTTTTATACATCTATTTTTACTAATTCCAATCATTGTCAGAAACAAAAAAATGATAAAACCTTACAAAATGATATATGTAATACATGAATGGATATATGCAACATATCTCAAAAATCAAAATTCAACACAGGTTTGTAATATATGATGCAGATTAAAATAGACATTCTCTAATCTTAATGAATTATTCTTTGAACTTAAGATAGTTTTCCTCTTCTACAAAGTGACTTTTCCTTTACGAACCTTATGTTTTTTCATACTTAAGTATTGAATGGTCTAAATAAATTAAATTTCAAGTTTCATCTGAGTTCCACCATTAATTTTGCATATAATTGAGAAAAATCGTTTGAGATTATTCTACGAAAAATTTTCACAATATTTCCCCACATTTTTTACTTAAAAGTTATAAATATGTTTTAAACACAATTTGTAAAATTTTAGATTTCCGAAAATCACCACAATTCTCCAATCATATTATCAAAATTAAATTTATTCTGAAATATTAGAAAGGACGGTTTAGATTTAAGTACTTTATAACGTGAAAAACTGAAATGTAAATAAAATTGTTAACGTATTACAAGTACCTTTTTTTCGTTTTTAAAATGGAAACCAGTAATCTATCGTCCATTTGAAGTAAAAAAAAAAACCTTCAGAAATTTAGGAAAAAAGTAAAGTGCTTAGGATTTTATAAACACATTCAACTTAATGAGAGCATCTTTTAACATTACTACTTAACTTCGAGTCATTCAAGTAAAATTTTAGAGAATTTAAATTTGGGTTAGTTTTAAGAGGAAAAAGTTACACGAAAAACTTTCTTTTGCAATAGAATAAGCTGCTTTACGAATAAAATATATATGTTGATTCGAAAAATTCACTTTTCAGAATTCAGTATTCTATTTTGCCTTCAATTATAAGTACAATTATTGTTCTCTTATTTCTCATTTATTTTTTTCTGTTCTAATAACACTCTTCTTGGTTTTAAGTTTCTAAGTTTATCTTAAGGGTTTTAACTCTTCTGTTCAGATTTTTTTCTAAATATCACAAATATTTGCGTTAATAAAAAATACTGGTTTTACATAAGATTAATCTGAAGAGTTCTTGCTATTTGTTTCGTTAAAAAAACCGTATTTACTATTTTTACGAATTACAGTTATTAATTATCTATTTTTTAGTTTTAGCAGAATTCATTTGACAACAAAAATGTAGCCTTTCTTGCGATAAATTCCTGAAAATCGTCAAATTTTCTTATCAGTATAAGACCAATTAAAAAAAAGAGGCAGGTCGCAGCAGTTCAGCAAGAAGACCTAAACTCTTTCAGAAATGTATTCTATTTATGGCCTCCTTGATACTTTTTTCCGTGTGAATAGTTCCATGAAAAGTTAGTTGAAATTCCAGACACATCTTTATTTACATTTATAATTTTTATTCAATATTTTTTTATAAAACTTAACATTATCATTGTTATTTATACATCAATAATTAAACGTTAATGATTTTAAAAAGAAATAACAAAGTTATTCTCAAATTTGGAATTTTCTACTCACTTAATTTTATTTGCCTATTGTTCTTTTCAAGTATTAGAGAAAAACAAAGAAATAGCAACGTTAAATATGCATGTGGAGCAAGAACACAAAAATTAAGTCATATGTCGCAAAAAACTTCCTTTATAATGAGACAATTATTAAGAAATTATTTATTACAAAGAAACTCGAGAAACTTTTATTAAAATACTTTGAATGGGCATGAATTTATATTGTGTTCCAGTGTTTTGGTATTTGTGTGTGAGTGTACACCTTTTTTGACTGAAAAACTATTTTTATTCAAAAAACTATTTTAAACCATATCACGTTTTTAAATATAAACATATGCTGAAGAAGAAATTATAGAGAGAAATTAGAACCAAGCAAATCGGCCATTGTGGGTACCTATGTAAATGAAAAGCAAATGACAAGAGTTATTCAACATAATAAGAAATAATGTGACAGAAATTAGTCACATTTGAACATACTAAGAGTTAGACGAAAGATCTAATCACATTTGATCATGGCCGAATCATCAGGTATCTGAGTAATGAAGCTTAATTTCAAGTAATGCAACACATTTTTAGGATCCATTGTGTCCCTGGTGAAAGTAATTACGTTGAATCTGGTAAAATCGTTCCTGATGAGACAAATTGCCTTGTACAGTAGAATGTAGATAGGCGAGTTCATCAACATCTAATTTGTGTTGTAACAGTAAATAGACGCCCACAGAGTAAAGTATCAATTAGATTTAATGCTGATGCACTAACATTTAAACAATCTCACAGCCTAGAATAATCTCTTTGCTACAAACCTTTTCTGATGAATATACCTTTTTCTACTGCGTTTCACACGATACTGAGATTAACATGAACACTGGAAACTTGTCACTGGAACATAGACAAGTGGGAAAATATAGACTGGATTGATGAATCTAGACTTATTTCGATACATATCAGTGTGGTAAGATATGAGTAAGATAATAATTAAATGAAGTAGTGTATCCCCCTTGGCACACATCAAGGTTCTCTTCAAGCATATATTCAGTTTTGGAACTGTTTACATTGGCTCCTTAATTGTGTAGCATCTTCCCTTAGAAAGTAACGTTACTGCGATATTTTTGAAGACCATGTGTTTCCTTTTCTGTATCTTAAGTCCATCAACAAGACAATGTGACGTATCATTACTCCTGCATTGTTAGGAATGGTTTTTTGTTTAATCCTCTACAAACGTGATACCGTTTCCGTAGCTATCAAAGAGTTCAATCCTAATGAACGAGTATAGGATAGCATCAAGAGATGTTCCCTCTTTAAACTTGTTTCATCAAATATTCGAGAACTTTGGAACATTGTTAATAGATTGTGGATTACTATGGTTTTACTACTTTTCCATTTTTCCGATGTCTTATCGAGTAGAATCACTGTCGTTATTAAAAAGTCGTCACTGTCAATGTCGTTATCTCCACCATACCGTATACAAATATCTCTAATGATACCATTCTTCAGTGTATACTTGCTCTGTGCTGTGATTGAAATATAATCGCATTTCTTAAATTTTGTTTAAAATTAAAATTTCTAAAATTTGTTTTTTATTTAAATTAGGAAACAAAAAAAAAAAAAATTAATATAAAAAAAATTGAATTATTTTTTTTCAGAATTTTTTAATGAAGAATAGATTTTTCAGATAAAAAGGAAACTAAAATAGAATAAAATAAGTATTCCACTTACCATATCGCAAAATTGCTTAAGAAATTAACTTAAAATAAGTACAGGTCTGTTTTTAAAATTTATTATTCACTCGTATTGAATATAATAAAGTCTTTTATAAAAGAAATTGTAGTAAACAAAATAGAACTGAGTAAATTAAAGGATTTTCTTAGGTTAGATTCATAATTAATTTTCAACAAAACAGATGTCTCATAGTTACAAGACGCTGACAAATTAAGAAAAATGTTTTATATAAAAATGCTAATGTTTTAACGTAGACGCTCAAATAAACCTTCTGTTTCAGACATCTTTAATAAATTAAATAAACTTTTAAGACTTTTTCCAGGCATATAAACAAAGTTTTGTGAGACTAAAATAATTCATGAGTTTTCTAAAAATAGAATACTTTCTTTTTTTAATTTATTACTACGCAATATTGCAAGAATTGAAACATCTTGATAAATAATAAATATTTAATGAAATCTTTCCATAAATAAACTTTTTGACTTAAAGTTTTATTTAAAATTCATATCCCTTAAAAAATCAGTAACATATTGCAGATAAAAGATTATTTGTGAATAAAATGTATTCTCTCTATAATTTATAGCAAACGATTCCTTTTTTTTTTCTTTCTCAACAAATAGAATTTGACTGTATTATTTTAAAGCGAAATAAACTGTCAGGGGGATGAAGTTGTTTTACAATATAAAATAAGGTTCAAACATATATAATATTTTACTAAAATATTTATAATACCGACATTTAAAAAATAACAAAATTTCAAATGAATTCTGGATTATGTTCATTATTATCACATTAAAACCCCAAGAAATGCATAAAATTGCATTTATAAAGTACCAAAAAAATGTTTTGTTCCATAAATGACTGATTATTAAAATTATTGCAATGATAGGTTTCATTTTTTTTTCTATTTTAGAAATTTTCTTTCGGTGAATCTCATTTACTACATCTTACATTTAGATATCAAATAGAAAATATTAGATATAATATATGACAGGTGTAAGTAAACGTTATAGGATGTTATATAAAATTTATATATAACATATAAATAATGTGAAAAAATAATCTATACAATTTTAATTATTTATAAATATATATCAATATCTACATATTTATTTATATGTAATTATTACATAGAAAGTAAATAAATTAAATAATTAATTTAATTTTAACTATCATCTCATTAGGAAAATTTACAGTCGTCTAAAAACTGCTGAGTAGCCTCGAAATAAATTTTTGCTTAAAGTATTTGATGTTAAGCAAAAATACAAACTTAAAATATTGGAAAATAGAAGAAAAATAAATAAATAAATAATCACCACCCATATCTTTAATAAAATCTGCTGATGAAATTGAGATAATTGTATCTGCAATTGGTACATAAATAATTCGAATGGAATTTTTAAGTATTCACTGGACAAAAAAAAAAGAATTGCAATTAGTTAAAAGTAATCATTGTTATCTTATGGATTAGATTGAAAAAGTTCAATTTTTTTTCTTTAAACCACCTTGTTTTTATTATTTTCATTTTACTCATTTTGTTTAATTTAGAATAATTACTAGCATATAACGAAAATGATATTGTTATTATTATTATTTATTATATTATATTATACTATAATTATATTTTTAATTTTCAAGGACGTCTCAAAGTTCTGCGTGCATGAGCTTTACATATCACTTTGAAACGTAAAAATAACATGTGTAAAAATTGTTAGTGTGAAATTTTATTATAAATACATTTGCAATAATGGATAATTTAATACTTAAAACTTCTTTAATTTCCATCATTTGTCTTCTTAGCTACTTAATAAAATATTTCCCAAAACAAGATATTTCCTGTAATTTTATTGTAGGTTTAAAACCAAATTCTGAACTGTTGCTTAATAGTCTTAACTAAAAAGGATTAACGATCCCAATAAATTAATATAATTCAAAATCACCACCTAAGAAATACAGAAACATTCAGAGATGTCAGAAGATGCTAAACTAAATTCCATTTACAAGATACGAAAGCCTTAAATCTTCATTTTAATTCAGAATAATATATGAGATCGTACAACAGCAATACAAGCTTCCATTTTCACATTCTGCTGATTTTATCTTTCCTTATAATAACGCTGTAAATTCCTGGGCTCTTAATCACGTACTAAGCTTATTAATAACAGTACTTTCTTTCTTCGCCATACCTTACTCTTCTGCGAGTGTTAATCCTTAGATAACGTATTCCACCCTGACTAATTAAGCATTCATTTAAGTAAATGTTCCGAAACTTTGCTTTTGGAATACATTGATATCTTTCCAAGAAAGTGGATTACACTCGCTATTTAATAAAGCATGAATAATGGCTCCTCGTACGAAAATTTTGCAACAAGCTTTACTTGTTTTCGCACCTGAAAACTTCTTATCTGAAAGGAAAATATTTGAACAAAATGTGACAGAGAATCAATAATATTTTCATATTTTTACCATGATTGAAATAAGAGAAAGCTCTTAATTGTTCTTAATAATTTTGTTTGAAAAGTAATCGAATTATGTGTACATCTTTCTTGCTTGTTCTTTTAATCTGAGTTAAAGTTAATTGCTGTGTGTTAAAATAATGTAACTATCTAGCTAGATGCCAATATCACAGCCAATGTGATTTTCATAAAATGCCAAGTTCAAATAAACCTTCCGAAAAATTTATTAAAATTGTTAGTTGCATGGAAAGTTGTGGCCACAGAAACCAAGTGGTCACGGTCACGAACTCGTATCGTATCACGGATTCGAGTCTAAATATCGCCCACTCGAATTCCTCATATTGCCATAACATGCATATGAGAAAACTGGCATGCCGGTATTGGTGTCTTTCTCGTGACTTGACAGGGGTTCAAAATTGCAAGCTCCATCACCAAAAACCCTCGTATTGCTTTTTGTAGCAGATTTAATAAACACTAACTCACTTGTGTAAAAAAATTAAGTGCAGGGTGTCCGGGCTTAAAGTATCCATAAGTAATGGTTTATTATTACGGAACTACCCATCTGAATGTAATAAACTGTTCATCCATGGATTGAAAAACTCTCCAAGATTTTTTGGGTCTAGTTCAATCGGCCACCCGTGTAGGCATTATTCAGTAATCGAAGACTATAAAATTTTTACATTATTTTCATTAGTAAAGATGTGGAGGCCACAGTAAAAGACGCAGTGCTTATTTTTGTTAACGGAATTTAAATCAGTCACGCGTGTACAGAGAAAGTTCCCGTCCCTTTGAAAGTTCTTTCCCACTAGTAGATGGATTTTGAAGTCAGAGAATCGACATTCCATTCTGTTCGAACACGTTGCTGTACACGCGTGACTGATTTAAATTCCGTCAACCGAAGTATGCACTATATTGTTTATTGTAGAGTCCACATGTTTATTAATGAAAATAGTGTAAAAAAGTT